>JAXCGZ010000155.1:0-75000 GCA_037179515.1 Halocaridina rubra
CATGCAAAAATATTCGAAAAAAAAAATTTCATTTTAGTAAATAATTGACCGCTGCTCCTCTTCTAACACTTAATGCGATCGGATATTATGAGAGAATGGAAAAAAAGCATTATGAACAAACAGCAAACAAACTTTCGATATAATTTCGTCAGGGAAATAGTGTGCGAGGGAGCATAAGCTGATACGGAGGCGGCAGAACGTTTGCAGATAGAGGTTCGATCTCCCACATCCTCCTCCTCTTCTACCGCTTAATGCGATCGGATATTATGAAGAGAATTGAAAAACAGCATTAAGAACAAACGGCAAACAAACTTGCCATATAATATCGTCAGGGAAATAGCGTGCAAGGGTGCATCAGCTGATATGGAGGCGGAAAAACGTTTGCAGATAGAGGTTCGTTCTCCCACATCCTCCTTCTCTTCTACCACTTAATGCGATCGGATATTATGGAGAGAATGGAAAAAATGCTAAGTACAGTTCGTGGATGAGCATTAAGAACAAACTTGCAATATAATATCGTCAGGGAAATAGCGTTCAAGAGTGCATCAGCTGATACAGAGGCGGCAAAACGTTTGCAGATAGAGATTCGTTCTCCCGAATCCTCCACCTCGTCTACCGCTTAATGCGATCGGATATTATGGAGAGAATGGAAAAAAAGTATTAAAAACAAACAGCAAACAAACTTACGATATAATATTGTCAGGGAAATAACGTGTGAGAGGTCGTCAGCTGATACAGAGGCGGAAAAAACATTTGCAGATAGAGATTTGTTCTCCCGCATCCTCCTCCTCTTCTACCGCTTAATGCGATCGGATATTATGAAGAGAATGGAAAAAAAGCATTAAGAACAAAGAGCAAACAAACTTGTCATATAATATCGTCAGGGAAAAAGCGTGCTAGAGCAAAAACGTTTGCATATAGAGGTTCGTTCTCCCGCATCCTTGTGCTCACCGCCACCATGCACGTCCCAGTGTATGCCTGTTGCCCACCGCATAATAGAATGCATTAATTTGTTTACTGTACAGTAAATATGTATATCATTTATACTGTACACTATTTGCATGTTAAGATAGATAACTACAGGTCTATCTGCTTTGTTATGTACTTGTAAAATATGTTTTACTTATCTTATATCTGATATAGTGTGTCTGTGTACGGTTGTGAAACGTATCTATGGCCATTATCATTGTTTCTTATGGAAAATGACTCGTTACATTACGCGGCACTTCTGAGAACCTATATTCACGTTATTTCAAGAACTAGGTTATATATATATATATATATATATATATATATATATATATATATATATATATATATATATATATATATATATATATATATATTATATATATATATATATATATATATATATATATATATATATATATATATATATATATATATATTATATGGGTGTGTGTTTGTCTCCATGCATCCAGTCAAGTCTCTCGCTCTTAAGTGCAGGCACAAAAACCCAATCCAGAATGGAAGTGCTTTCAGAGATGAAGGAAGTGGTTGTTCCAGCTAAACGTTCACATTGGTGATCCGTTTTATAGTGTTTACAGGCGATGGTGGTGTAGGTCCGACCTCACAGATAATTAAGAATAAATAGGCTCTCCCTTTCGTCAGCAAACAATATTGTTTGTGAGTGATTAAGTGTTGCTTTGGGATTATGCCTCCAAATAACAGATAATATATATCTGTTTTACTACGTATTCCTTAACAGTTTGTATAAAAGAACATAAAATCTCTGTTACATTGACAATACATTATTAGTAATTAAGAATCTTTAATAAGCATGGTTTTTATTTCAGTGATAGAGCTACGCATAGTGTTAATGCCATTGTCCTTTCTACGCCAAGGCTTCAACTGGTGGGTGAGTTTCTTTAAAAGTCGATTTCTTGTTAATTATTTTTAATACTGTAACAGGTATATTTTATGCTCTTCCATTTCATGTTATTAAGCTAAAATATATGATTAGAAATGCGGAATGATTCTTCACTACGAAACAATGGTGAAACCAAAGACATTAACAATCCTGAAAGACATTACAGAGAACAAGAAATATAAACGTTAGTGGAAAATATATCCAGAGAGATAATACCCCCTTGCAGGGCTCCGCCTCCTGTTTTGAGATGTATTGGATATTACCCTATAGCATCTGCCTCATGTCTTTAATAAATTTTAGATAATTAAATTTACCCCTTCTTGGGCTCTACCCCCCACATTTCAGTTTTTTAGGATATTGTACAAAAGGGAATTGGCTCTTATATGTATGTGCCCTGTAGGATTAGCCTTATACCTTTTGAAATATGAAATTCAAGGATTAATATTTTGGCACTTATTTTTACGACGGAGAACCATTGGTTCAGTATTCAACGAAGTGACGAATTCAGACACAAATTAAAAAGGTTCTAGGTTAAGTCTTATATATTAGCAGGGATTATTAGGCTTCTCTTACATGTGTGTCATGAGTTAACTTAAAAGGATAATAATTCCTTAAAGGAATAATGTGAAGTAGAGGGGAGGTTAAGTATACTTCCTCAGTGTTCCCCTGCATGTCAAAAAAGTCGACTAAATGGGGCAGAGCTGGGGTACTGGGAATCCCCTCCTCTGTATTTTTACTTCCTATGAGTAGCCAAGAGATGCGGGAGTAATCTGGGAGGCGAGATCCAGCCTAAACCCCAGTAATTGGGTCTCTGAATGTGCGTGGTTGTTGTGTAAATGAAAGTAAGAGGGAGGTGATAGGGAATATGTTTGTGGAGAGAAAGATAAATGGACTTGCACTGAACGAAACTAAGATAAAAGGGAATAGTGAGGTGACATTTGGGAGTGTGGTAGGTAGGGTGTCTGGAGTTGACAGAGGGAGTGGCTCTGTTTGTAGTTGAAGAGATGAATAAGTGTTTGGTGGAATGGAAGGAAGTATCTTCTCAAATAATAGTGGCTAAAATGAGGCTTGGGTGTTATTGAGCGCATATGGCCCTGGCAGTAGAAGAAGTGAATAAGGAAGAGAAGATTTTGGGATGAAATTAAATGAGTGTGTGGGGAATGAATGTGAATGTGGTGTTGATGAGAGATTTGAATGCTAGAGTAGAGAATAAGCCAGTGGATGGTGTAATTGGGAAGTATGGAGTACCTGGTAGGAATGAGAGTGGAGATAAAATGATAGAAATGTGTATTGAGAGAGAGATGTTGATTGCTAATACTGTGTATAAAAAGAAGGATGTGCACAAGTATACATGGATCAATATTGATAATAGAAGAGTAGTTGACAAAGCATTAATGGATTATGTTGTAGTGAACAGGGGGGTGATTGGAAGAGTATTGGATGAGAATGTACTGAGAAAAGCTAGTGGTGGTATTTATGATCATTATTTAGTGGAAAGTAGAGTGAGAGTGGGAGAAAACTGAAGAAAGAGGAGAAACATGAGAGGAAGAGAGGTGCTAAAAGGGAATGAATTGTATAAGAAAGAGAAAGACTGAGTATAAGGCTAGTGTGAGACATATGTGGAATGTAGTGGAGGAGGGAGTGGAAGAATAATGGGGCTGTTTCAAGGAGGAGGTTATGAAGTGTGCCGAGGCAGTGTGCAGAAGGAGACTAAAGTGGTGGGAGTAAAAGAAAAGGTAGTAAATGGCGGAATGAGCAGGTGAGTGCAGTAGTGGCTGACAAGAAGCGGGCTTATGAGGTATGGTTGCAGGTAGGTAATGTAGAGGCGTATGAAAGATATTGTGCAAAGAGAGAAGCGGATGTAAAGTGGGGCAGATGCTTGTCTTAGAATTTTGAAAGGCATAAAGAGATAAAAAGATATGTTGGAAGGAAGTGAAAAGAGTATGGAAAGATGACTGTGGTAGGGAGGAGAGGGTGAAAGGAGCAGATGGGCAGTTGCTAGTAGATGAAGTAAAGGTGAGAGAGAGATGGGCTAAATATTTTAAGAACCTGCTAAATGAGGAAGATGATAGAGAGACAGAGATTGTGGCTGTGGAAAACGAATGGAGAATGCAAATGTTAGGTGTTGAGAATGAAAGAGAAATAACAAAAGAAGAGGTACATATGGCATTGAGAGCAATGAAAGCAGGTAAAACACCAGGGGTAGATGGGTGTCTTGCTGAATGCTTGTCAAAAGGTGGGAAGGGATTAGTAGAATGGATGGTTAGGTTGTTGAATGTATGTGTCAGGAAAGGGAGGGTCCCAGTTGATTAGAGGAGTGCATGTGTAGTTCCACTTTACAAAGGGAAAGGAGATAAGTGTGAGTGTAGTGGTTTTAGAGCAATTAGTGTGTTGAGTGTAGTTGGTAAGGTATATGGGAGAGTGTTAATCGAGATAGTTAGGAAAGGTACTGAGAGATTGATTAGGAAAGAACAGTGTGGATTCAGGAGAGAAAGAGGATGTGTGGATCAGTTGTTTGTGGTAAGACAGGTGTGTGTGAAGTTCTTGGAGAAAGGTAGGGACACTTTTTGGGCTTTTGTGGACTTAGAGAATGCGTATGACAGGGTAGATAGAGAGGGTTTGTGGAGTGAGTTGCATTTGTATGGAATAAGTGGAAGTTTGTTGACTGCACTGAAGAGTTTTTACATGAATAGTAGAGCATGTGTAAGAATTGGGAATGGTATGAGTGGCTGATTTTAGGTGAATTTAGGATTACGTCAAGGATATGTAATGTCGCCATGGTTGTATAATGTGTATATGGATGGAGTGGTAAGGGAAGTAAATGTAAGAGTATTAGGCAGAGGCTTGGAACTAGTGGGTGAGGTTGGAAGGTTGTGGAAATTGAATGGGTTGCAATTTGTAGATGATACTGTACTGGTGGCTGATACTGAGAATGAATTTAATTATTTGGTGACTGAGTTTATTAGTGTGTTAAAGAAGGAAGTTGCGGATGAATCTTGGTAAAAGTAAAGTCATGAGATGCATAAGGAATGTTAATGTTGGCAGATTGAATGTAGGAGTGAATGGGGATTTGCTTGAAGAAGTTGAAAGTTTTAAGTGTCTAGTGTCACATGTATCAGTGAGTGGACGAGTGGATGTAGAGGTAAATCACAGAGTGAAGGAAGCAGGTAAATGTCTTGGTGCATTGAAAAGTGTAATGAGAGTTAGATATATGGGAAGGAATGCTAAGAAAAGAATACATGAAGGTGTGATTGTGCAGACAGCATTGTTTGGAGCAGATACTTGGAATGCAAGAGAGGATGAAAGGAACAAATTGAATGTAATGCAGATGAGGTGTTTGAGAAGTATGATTGGTGTTTCTAGAATAGAGTAAAAAAGAGGATGCCAGGCAGAGATCGGGTGTTGAAATGAAGCTGTTGGATAAGTTAGATCAGAGAATGTTGATATGGTTTGGACACTTGGAAAGGATGAGTGATGAACGAATAGTGAAGACAGTGTGGAGTGCAGAAGTGATTGGAGTTAGGTCAAGAGAGAGACCTAGAATGAGATGGATGGATGGCACGGAATGAACGTGGAATGTCAGTGGAATAGGGAAGAGTGAGTGCAAGAGATAGGAATGATTGGAGGAAAATTGTGCTTTTATGACGCGGGCCAAAGGGATTTCTTGCACCTGCTAGCTCAGTGAACTGTGATGGACTGGTATAAGGGGTGTTGCCATGTGATGAAGCGGTGGGGGTAAACTAGCTGCGGCATTTGGGTCTCATTGTAGAATATCCTTGCCCACCTGCTTTTTGGATGACCCAAGCAGGGTGGAAGGGGGAAGACGTGGCAACCCTTTATCCCTAAGGAGCTGAGAGGAGTGGTTGAGGTATGTGTGAATTGTGAGTGCCCTTAGAAGGGGGAATAAGGCATATGTATATGTAGATACTAGTTTCCATTCCCCCTCTCTGGTTCAATACACACTCATTGACCTTTGTTGGCAGTAGTAGAATCTCATTCATGGTATGAAATTATGACATTCCGTTGCCTTGAATTCCTTAAGTGAAATACCGATTTATAACTTCATTGCTAGAAATAATTCTCTTTAGTGTCTTGTTGCTTTCGATGATTAGATAAATAGCCTCTTTTTAGGAAACTTTTTTTAGAGTAGTTAGTTCAAAGGTTCATTTCATGTGATATCAATAGGTTATGGTACCTCCAGATTTTAAGACAACTATTTAAGTTAAGCATTTAGATGATAAACCATACACTAAATAAAATTTTATTTTGCCCACACCTGATTAATACTTCGTAAATATGGTAAATGCTTTAGTAATTAGATTACTTTAAAAAAAATAGGTGACAGATTAGTTTATACTTCAATCCTTTACCCATTTGCAGGAAATTCGAAATAAAATTTAATTTATTAATTTATGCTACTAATTAAATGTATTGCCCTTCGGCCTTACTCACATAAAGGACCTTCCAATATCAATGTATAGAACACGCTTTATTTACCTGGGGGATTATTTCTATTGTCATGACTTAATATGGGTCGCAAAGAGATAACAGGGTGCAAGGAAGGAAGAGAGGGGTAAAATGTATCAGGGTCCAGTAGAACTGGATCTTAGTCCTGAGAAAGGAGATTTTAAGTTTTGAGCACAAGAATTAGCATGCAATGTTAGAAATTATAGGGCTCAAGGCTGTCTTAGTTGGTTACAACTAAAAATGAGGCATAGGGGACATATATTGGGGAGCATTACCTCCTCCCCTAGAACACCCTCCTAGGTTGCTGTTGTTGGTGAGTATTGTAAGAGTGAGTTATCTCTTAGGCTCTCCGTGCTCAGTCAGCAGGGAAAGGATTAACGGACTAAATATCAGGTTACTTATGGATTTCAGAATTATACACTCCTATGACATGTGTGAACTACTAGTGAAGGGTCCACTTCACTCCCCTTAGGTGTAAAGTGTTGACTAAGGGTGTGATGTGGACTTAGAAGACCATAAATTTACTAAGGCAACAAATATATTGTGCTGCTATTGATGACAGGGGCACTAACAGTGCTTAGGAAGAAAGGACCCTCCATTAATTACTGAAAGAAAGAAGTTTGTCTTGGGTACGGCAAGGAGGCAGCTTGGCCTGCCTGAGATCCACTTAATTGAAGGGTGTATTCTCAAAGGGATTGGAATAGGAGAAGAGTTTACCTCAACATTTGACATTGTCTTTTAGTACAAACTACTTACTATTAATGCTCAGAGGGCAGCAGCTAAAATGCTATTCAAACATGCATTATAAGCCAGTGTTATTCTTAAATTCACGGATGATACTTTTTAGGACCGTACTGTGCCTGTGTGATGCCACCATTCTTGTGCTTCTAAACCTGATAACGTAGAGCCCATTTAATTGCAATATTTCCAAAGTGAGAGATGAATAATTGAGCAGAGAAATGAATCCAAACGAGAAATCCATGGAATCATTTTGGATAATACATTGCTACCACCATATAGTGGAGCGACCCATCCTTTGAAGAGCAACTTAGATATTTAACGATATCAGAATTCGCATGCCGTTAAAAAAAATGCTTGCAACTTTGGAAGGTTAAGGAAAGCATAACATTGGATACCTACGTTTTGGTCATGGGTTGCAGGATCTTTAAATGCAGTTTACCTTTCAAATGGGAAAAGACATGTTAACTGTTTCATCAAGAGTTGAAGCTCTTAAATAAGAGCATTTCCTGCAGTAATTTCCAAAAGGCATCTTGAGGATGGGAAAGCGTGTCACCATGCAGCCTGTAAATACCCACCCTCCTCCTTATTTACCTCTTGAAAGTTTTATTTTTTTTGAGATATAATGTTTGTTTGGTAAATAACAGTGAGGAAAGGAAAAGGGCATTTTTTTTTCTGAAGTCTTTGTGAGCTGAGGCTTATACCCCATCACCCACTTAGATTGTAAAACGGATCACTATTGTGAGAATGTAGTTGAAGGTACTAGTTATGTCTATATTTTGAGAGCGAATCTATGTCAGATTGGCTGCACTTCCACCGGAAAGAGAGAAAATCTGGATGGGCTGTATGGAAATTCAGAAAAATACGTTTTTCCTTCCTAAAGTAATAATGATAATGAACAACAACAATAAAAAATGATAACTTACAATAATAATTATATTATTGATGTAATGATAATAAGAAGAAAAGGTGATGATCCTAAAAAAGTTTACCGCAAAGCAAAAGGCGAGAGGCTGGTTTTACAAAGCTCTATAAAAAATTGGCTATAAAGGGTTCTGACCACATTCTTTATTTTGTATCCATTTGTGTTGTAGCTGTTTCAAGGTTAGGAAAAAATAATAACTAATAATAATATGGCTCTTTTCATCTCGACAGACGGTCAAAGCAGTTTGATGTTATTTGTTGATATCCCAGGCAAAAAATAAAGAAGTGCCTAGCCCATTTCACACTTCCCCAGTCTCGATGCTGTTGATTAGCTGCAATGGAAGGTAAGTACATTTGGAAATCAAGAAGAATTACTTAGATGTCGGTGGTGGTGGTTTGGAGCAATTCTCCCCACCGTCTGTCTTCAGGTCTTTTCCTCTGGATTATTGCTCAGGGTTTACTCCCCAACCTTTTCATTCTCTCATGTGTGCCTGTAAGGCAGTAGGAATAGATGCAGGTAGTACTTCATACTGTCATAGTAGTAGAAGACATTTGCTTGACCTCATTATAAATAACTAAATAATAATATTCCCGATGAGGGCAATCATCCCGGTGTCACACTAATTTATAATAATAATGATTAGAAGAAGGAGAAAAGATGATAAAAGTTAATTGAAAATTATGAGGAGAAAAAGATGACATGGTGAGGGGAGTAAATGGAAGAGTGCTTAGGCAGAAGCTTGGGATTAATTGGTGAGAATGGAAGGCGCCGGAAAGTGAGTCAATTGCTATTTACGGATGACATGGGATTGGTGTCTGATTTCTGAGGATGATCTAAAGCACTTGGTGATGGAGTTTGTTAGGGCGTGTGAAAGGAGGAGAGTTGTAGCTGAATGCGGTTATAAGTAAAGTCATGAGATGTACGAGGAGTGATAATGTTGGCAGACTGACTGTGTGTGTATATGGAGGTACTTGAAGAAGTTAAGAGTTTTAAGTATCTGGGTATGCAAATGGCAGGGAGTGGACGAGTGGATGCGGGCATAAGTCAGAGTGAAGGAAGTGAGTAAATATCTAGTTGGGATGGAAAGTTTGATGAGAACTAGTTATTTAGGAATGAATGCAAAACGGACATATGAAGGAGTGATTGTGACAACGGCATTGTATGGAGTAGAGACTTGTAAGAAAATGAAATGAACAGAGTGAGAAATTAGAAGGTAAAGTAGAGAACAAGTTTTGAAAGAAAGCTGTCAACTAAGAAGAGCATTGAGATGGTTTGGACGTATGGAAAGAATTTTTTTTAAGTGTGACACCGGGACAAGCTAGAAAATTACCCTCATCAGGCCCGGGAATGAAGAAAACGTTAAGACAAAGAAAAAGTAGAAGGTTAATAACAAGTCAGTAATAATGGAATGATACACATTAGTAAAAGGACAGGCTGAAAGGATAGTCGAAGTATTGAGGACCTAGAGATATGGCAGGATTAGTATCTGAGATGACGATAGATCTGCTTTTTGAAAGAAGATATGTTATAAAAATTAGGATTGACAAAAGGAGGAAGAGAGTTCCAGAGTATGGAGGTGGATGAGAAGAAACGGTCGCTATGCCAACCAATCTACAAGCTACAAATCTCCACACGGTACCTGTGAGACGAGGCCGCTTGCTGAATGTTATGTGGCCTAGGCAGTGGGGGAGAGATGCAACTCGCCAACTCATCAAATCAGCGATGGAAGTAGTAGCAATAGAAAAGAGAAAGGGATGCTACCTTACAGAGAGGAGAAAGAAAATCAAGATTAAAAGTAATAGAAGGGTCATTGATGAATGTGATTGCCTTAGATTCAACCCTATCAAGGAGATAAGTATAAGAAGAAGCATCCCAGATGTGCAAGCAGTATTCTGCTTTTAAGTAACTGGAAAGAGGAAAAGTAATGATAACGAAACAGAGCTTCCAATTTTTTGGATGCAGATTTAAAAACTTGGATTATGTGACTCCTATAAGAAAAGATAGAGGCTATCTGGATTTCCAATATGTTAGTAGAACTAAGAAAGTAAATTTCGTTAGTTTCGAAGATAATAAGGAATTAGCCAGAAACAGTCTTGGAGGCATTAAATTTAACTAAATTTTGGGTGCCTCTTTCAGATATTCTCTGCAAATGGGAGTTGAGAGTAGAAGAAAGAGTGATACGAGACAGATTACGAGTAGCGGATGAAGTTTGTAAAGTAATGAATGACTAGTAAAGAAAGTCTTGAGAGCAGAAGTAATTGGAGTAAGGTCAAAGGAAAGACCAAGAAGGAGATGGCTGAATGGGGTGGAAGGAGCATTGGATGCACATGTGTCTATAGAGCTGGGAAAAAAGCTTGCAAGAGATAGGAATGAGTGGAAAAAATTGTGAATAGGTTGCGCTTGCCAAAGGGATCTCTCGCATTGCTAGCATAGTACAGGTTGGTATTGGGGGTTGCCATGCAGTCTGTGGGAATAAACCAGATGCGGCTGTCGGGCCTGGTGGCGGAAGATCCTTGCCCACTTACCCTGTGGTTGACCCAAGCAAGATGGTTGGGGGGGGATTGTGGTAATCCTATATCCCAAAGACTTTAAGAGGCGTGGTCAAGGTATGTTTGGTTTGTGGTGAGTGTGTGTGCTCTGACGTGGCCACTTCCCTTGCAATGGGGATGTTGACCAATTTATATGTATGTATGTATGAACATTTACCACTGAGAACCAAAAGAAGATAATCGTAATTATAACAATAACCTTAGTGTTGATTATACAGCAACAATGCTTATTCGTTACGTGAGCATAATATTAATTTTTCATATAAGTATTTCTTTACAGATGATTGAATTAAAAAATGGACAACAATATGAAACTGCTCACAGTGGTTTAATAATAATCCGTAGACGAATGCTAGCAACAAAATTCTCTCTCTCTCTCTCTCTCTCTCTCTCTCTCTCTCTCTCTCTCTCTCTCTCTCTCTCTCTCTCTCTCTCTCTCTCTCTCTCTCTCTCTCTCTCTCTCTCTCTCTCTCTCTCTCTCTCTCTCTCTCTCTCTCAAACACACTAAACACAAAATGGAGTTGAAAAATACAAAAGCATTTCAGTATGATATCTGTGTCTTTTGATTGATCAGATAATTAAAATCAAAGGGTGTTTCACTCGTTTCTGTAATGATGTTGCTTTATTACGTGGATTTCAAATTAATGCTTTCTTTGCTTTAAAATTTCCATTAAGTTTCTCACGCTTTCAGCGACACTTGAAGATCACAGTAAAAAAAAAAAAAAAAAAAAAAAAAATATATATATATATATATATATATATATATATATATATATATATATATATATATATATATATATATATATATATTTATATATATATACTGTATATATTTGTGTGTGCGTGTGTGTAATTTTTTCTAAGGAATTGTTTAAAGCTGAGGATGATCAAAGAGGCTGGCGGTAATAATGGAGGTATACGTAATTACCAGATTATGTACACGAGAAAGAGCCCAATTCTCTTAACTCCCCGTCTGCTGGTCAGTTTTATTTGTTATTCTCACTTTTCGCATTCACCCATATGATGAGGAATTCATTTAGTATTTACTATTTCCTCACTCAGCTCATTCATATTATCAACTATTCTTACACTAAAAATGTATAATCATACATCCTGAAAAGAAGTTTATCGCATAGCTTTGATCTATGACCTCTAGCTCTAGAACCACTCATATACATTCTGTAAAAAACTTTGAAGAAAGTAAGTACCATTCCCATGTCTCTCTTCTTCTTTGTAGCTTTGAGTGATTTTAAGTCTAACTCCTTCAGCCTTTCCTCATAACTAAGATAACGTTTATGTCACTGTTTTTGTAGTGTATATATATATATATATATATATATATATATATATATATATATATATATATATATATATATATATATATATATATATATATATATATATATATATATATATATATATGCATTTTCATGTGTGGATTTCGGAAGGTGTTGCATATTTGGGATTTAGCTCTCATATAAGTCACATAAATATATCTGAGCATTTCCTTGTCTATATACCTGAAGACCACCCCAATGTTTCCTAAGAAAGTATATGCTGCCTTTACTATATCATATACTTGCATTTCTGAAGTCAAATCTGCCAATACGTTTAAACTCGGTATCTCTTTCGTTCCCGGACTCTTGAACTTCCACTCCTGCAGTTGTATACCTAAACTTGAGCCTTGTTACATTTTCGCCCAATATCACAAAAGAACTTTACACTCTTACAATGTGGATGACCCAAGCAGTGTGGTTTAGTAGCCCTTTATCACCAGCAAAGATTGGGTCGACTGATTTTTTTCGTTTCGGTGTGCGCTTTGACTGCACCACCTCCCTCACAAAAGAAATAACAGCTATATATATATATATATATATATATATATATATATATATATATATATATATATATATATATATATATATATATATATATATATATATATATATATATATAATTAATTAAAAATTCCTAAGATTTTTTTTCAAAGTCGTTCCGTAACGTCATTTCAATTTTAACTCTACACGAAAAAAAATTGCGGTATAATTATTTGACGACTGCAGAAATTTGGAGCAAGTCTCGTGTATACCAACTTACAGGAGAAAAGAAATCACATTATCTGTCGAAATTTGGTAATTATACCGTGACTACGGTTTTGCCATGGGTGTTAAGGTGACCTTATAAAAAGCACAGCAGATGATCTGCAATATATCCTCGTTATTGGACATGCAACATGACGTGAATTACTCTTGAAAAATAATAAGACGAAGTTGCATTTGCTGGTGTTATGATTTTACCTATTTTAAGATATCTTTAAAATCACACGTTGTGCCTATAGAAGACTAATGCATTTTTGTGAAAATAAACATCAGCAACAGTATCCAAAGGACAAACAAGTGAAGTAACTGCAGAAATGTAACATATTTTAAGTCAAAATATCTTAACAGTAAACTCTTAGCACTAGCTGTAAGTATGTATTTGGAAAAGACCATATGCATCATATTTGGGGTAAGTATAAAATGGTATGCTCTTCGACAGTTGAAGCAATAATCTCTCCTAATATGAGTACATACAGTGAGACATGTTTCATGGAGAACGTACATATTCCAAAGTGAACACTGGTCTCGGTATTTTTCGATATATTGGAGATCAATGTACAAATTGTCCATTACCATTTGACTCGCCTCTAAAGTATCACATTATATTTATTTGATCTACAATTAGCTGCAATGTATGCCAATATGTTATAGCGACAGAAATCTTTCCGGTGTTAACCCTCATAAATCTGTATAATAAAGATATAAATCTCGCCAACGGTACCAATACACTAATGTTTATACAAGTTTTCTTAAGCCAAATCATAATTTTATTTCTCATTTAATTTTCATTTAATTCCAGTGGAGAAAATCTTACACAAAATCAACTTGCAAAGCCTGTTGGTTACTCTGCTAGCTCATGATAGAAGCACAACAATATTGTAAATTGTGGCCTAAAAAATGCAAGTAAAATTTATAAGAATATTATTCCCTTCTATTATATATATCATGCCATACGTAAATCTGACTTGATAGCATTGTACCTAAAGTGGGAATTAGGAAAATGACTGGAATCTACCACAATTACGCATAAAATTTCTCAGCCGTACACACTTAGAAGTACACTTTGCCGTAATGACTACATACGGTAATAATATCGAGAATACATAGAAGTAAGTACACTACAAGTCAGTTTTAGTTTTCACATCATCACCAGCGGCTATTTGAGAATGTTGAGAAATATGTAGTTAGCAAATGGATGAACGAGATCTTAATTATAAATCTTGCTTATATTGGCTTCTATAGGTTTGCAAGAATCACTTTGAATCGTTCCATGTGCGTGATAGTAGCTAAGTACATAGAATTTTAAAATTCTGAATAAATGTCCTTCTGTTGGGACTAATTTAAAAAATGTATTTATAATTTGGGATGATATATTCACTGACGTACATTCAAACCAACTAGAATCAAGGATTTTTATTAGTGTCATCTTTTAGTGACTAATCAGTTGTGCCAATGTTTGAACATATTGCTGTACTTGACATACTAGTTTTCTTCGCCACATGTCTGATGCTGTGGAAGAATGTTTCTGCATTCATCATGTATGTGATATTCGGGGTTAAACAGTGCTGAAAGTGAAGTAGTGCTATTCCAGTTTATATATATATATATATATATATATATATATATATATATATATATATATATATATATATATATATATATATATATATATATATATATATATATATATAATTTTTCAACGCTGTTAAATGTTTCTCTACTAGCCTTTTTAATGCTGAAAGGGCAAGGTGTGACATTTAAAGACGGAGGAATTGCTTTAAAGGAGGATACCATGTAATATAAAGGAAAGAGAACATCAATTTTGAAACTTCATTCCATGTACTGCTGTCTTCGAAGAGAGTACAGTTTTTCCGGTGACAGTTTTTTACAACTTCAGCAAGCATATATTTGACGAGGTATAGCCATAGAGTTACTATCTCAACAAATGTCATTTATCTGGCTATTTTGCACATATACAGGGAATTAAACTTTTAATATAAGATATTGTTTTATACAGCTGCTATTTTATACCTCCATTATCAGCCTCTCAGTGCTCGTATGTTTAAGTAATAATTAAATATATCGTTACTGTTTCAGCTTTAAATTCAGCACGGGATGTTTATGGTGTATTTCCCAATACCTTCAGAAGATTTAATGTGTTGATTATCAAACTATGGTTACGTTGCACACCATGGGGTGGTATTCGATTTTAGTGCTACTGTGTTTTCTTTCAAAAGCGGTATATACATCATGTAAGTAATATTTATAAAAAAAAATATTCATGTGTCATATTCTTCAGGCATGGAAAATCCTCATTATAATTTGCATGTGCATGTGGCATAATATTCTGAAATATATATTAAATATCTCACTGATCAATTAATGTAAATACTCTAGATTTCAGCAGGTTCCTTACTCCCAAGCTTTCAACCATCGATACCGCAGAGCATACAATGCCAAGGGCAGATGCTGTGGTAAAATCCATCTTGAGAATTGAACGACGAAGTCCTCTTTCCGTCTTCGTCATTACAGATAGCCTCACGGTGTCTTCACCGGATATATCGAAGGTAATTCATATTCATTTAGATTTGAAGTAAGATTTTCATCTGAAAAGTATTTATTTCTTTGAAGTGTTTTATTTAGACTACTCCCGTCGAATATTGGGTCATAAAATTTTCCTCTTCACATTTATTGTCTGGGACAATTATAACAGGCAGTAAAAACAATATAAGTACACATGTAATCGCAATCTGAACGAGACTATCTCTAAACGCAAAAATTTTGGAATAGAATATTTTCATTTGTTTTATTTCTTTATGGTGTCATTGCTCAGTTAATTAATTGCCTTCCTTTTTAATGTTGGCTTTGAATACGAGAATAACTTCTTTTATTTGACGATAGGGAAAATAACTGATGACATCTTTAGTTTCATCTACAGTTAGCAAAGAGAATAGTTTTCTTGTTTAGAAGTGCTTACTACTCTCTCAGCTTTCATTGCTTTTGCTAATATCGGTAAAATCGTGTTCTAGTAATGTCATTACTAGACATACATGTACTTTCTTTGTTTATCTAATACGTTATTTATGATAGACAAAAAAAATCTAGTGAACCAGCAGTCTGACGCAGTTGTAGAAACAGTAGGGTTAGAAATGCACCTTCGGTTGTTCTCCGATGAATTGAATGACACAGATATACCATTCAACATTTGCAAACTCACAAAATATGTACTGTAATTTCCGTATGTATCAATTTTTTCAATTATTTCGTAATTGTGATTCTCAGGCGCTGAGTGGTGAGGTCGCCGACTTTGGCATAGGAAGATTTGATATCAGCCTAAGTGACTTACAAAAATTCAATGTCACGTTGGCTGCGAACATACAAAAAATTAAAGATGGCCGTCAGGTATGTTGTCCCTCACTATATTTGTATATAAAAAAAAGTGTCGAGTTACAAAGACTAATCATTATATTTCTCTGTAAGTATCTGATGACTTCACATTCCGTTTCACTTTCGTAAGATGTATATTTTTTAAAGTAAAAAAATAATTCCTGAAACTTCTGCAGCAGGTGTTTGTTTATAGCCCGTATAGATTCTATTTAGGACCTATTAATGATGTGTATGCTTTTTGGCCAACCAGTATTTTTTTTTTCTCGTTGACCTACAGTTCAGAAAGTCTAGCTGGAACGCTGTGGTGGTGGTTATGAGCGACGACATGACTTTCTTGGAACTATTTGGGGTAGCAGCTAAGAACGGAAGAGTCCTTTCGGGAACTACCAGATTGCTCGTAATTACTAATCTAACTTTGAAGCAGATAAGTTGGCTCATGGACAATAATTGGACCTATGCTATGATGAACAGCATGTTTGTTAATCTGGAAAGTAATGCTAATAATATTCGGTGAGATTTTTTTACAGTTTATTAGTTAGCTATATCATTTATCTTCATTAGCCAAGCTATCAGATTGAAAGCTATTTGATATCTGAAAAAGAGGAGACTCAGCTAATTACATCACACTTATATAGATTTTAGCTAGTAAAGTGGTATATATTTGACGGTGTAGTTTTGAAAAACACACAGAAAATGGTGAAGAATAATACTCAAAAAGCTCTTGATTGCCTATTTCAACAGTAAATGTATAATAATAATAATAATAATAATAATAATAATAATAATAATAATAATAATAATAATAATTGCGTAAAAAGGAGGAAAATACATAGTTCATACTTTCGGTTATGTTGATATTGTCACTTATGCATGCAAGTCAGACAGTGATAAGCCTGGTATGGCAGGTTCTACTCATACAGAGGCTTTTTCAAAGGATATCCTACCTCGACCCCCTCAACTTCAACAAGGTGTGTGCCCACCTCCATTCATGGGGCACAATTGTTACTAATAAAACGGAAAAAAAAATGTTCTGATCAGAGGAGTGACTGTTGACGAAACAGGGATATTTTACTTCACTCTGAAAAATCCTTAAATAAACATTTAAAAGAGGGGAAATTTCCTTCGAATAACTGCCAGATTTTCCACTGAAGTCGAAATACATCGCTTTATAGTATTAAGCAAAGTTTTAGCCAGACGAGTACACATTTCACTAGTGCGTTTTGATCCAGTAATACAGTGTTGAGCCTATGAACAGATGACTAGAGCCAGTTGGCAATTTTTTTTTATAGTCGTTTGTGGTCGCCGATAAATTTTAAAACAATAAATAAATTTTCTTATTGTCTCTGCTCAAGGTATGGCATCTACACTCATTTGCCTTATACGCCAGAAGGCTCAACAAAAGTTTTGCGTGTTGCGTCTTGGTCCACACAAAGAGGTCTTTTACTTTTTTCTGTAGTCAAGATTTTTCCCGATAAATATTCAAAGTAAGTTCATTTTCTAAATGTGTTTATAAATACATATGTGTAGTCACTTAATTGCCGTGTGTGGTACAGAGCATTATGGATTTATAAATGTAGATATACTACTTTAGGAACAAGTCTTTTGCCTCTATGTTAAAACTTTTACAGCTTTTATGGCTCACGTGTAAATGTAACAGCCTTGCCTTTCCCACCGTACTGGGACACTGTTGAAGAAAAGGCAATGAATGGAACTGTGCGTCAGAAACACTCTGGATGTGATTATCAAATGATTGATGCCATTGCCAAGGCACTCAATTTTTCTCTCTACGTTCTTCCGACAGAAAATTGGGACGAGGTAAAGTACAATTTTTATGTACATATTTATCAATTAATTTTATTGATTCTTTACTTGCGGGTTCTTTGTGGTAGTTATTAGCAAGATATCATCTGTTAATAATAATAATAATAATAATAATAATAATAATTTGGGATGGTTCACACAATTATACACTTGCTATAATAGCCATTACCCAATATTTAATCATGGAACAATTAATGTAAGATTTGATCAAATGAACAAGAAAACCTTTTGACTTAATACACGTGTTTACATTTCAAATACATTGTGATATTCAGACAATCGAGTCCAGTGTAATGATAAGAGGTTAATCTCAGTATTTTTTTTTCTCTCATATTTGTGTAAGGTTACTTTAAGAGTGGAAGAACGACAGTCTTTTGTGGCTTCCATCGTCTATGCTGTCTTTCCCAAGCGCATGGAGCGATACGATTACTCGTACATGTTCGAGTACGCCTTTCATGCTTTCACCATGGCCAAACCTGCTCTAATGCCCCAGTGGCATTCCTTATATTATCCTTTCGCTAACAGCGTTTGGTTCTTCATATTGGCCGTTGTCTTCTTTTTGCCACTACCTTTCATGTTGGTAAGCATTTTTTTTTTCTTTTACGGCATTTACACATATCACTATGTCTTGACACATTCATTGGAATTCTTCAGTGGGAATTAATCATATTTTTTTATAAGTATTGCACCAGAAAAGGCAATCAAAATCGCCCTCATCGGGCCTGAGCACTAAGAAAACAAAACAATGAGAAACAGAAATAGGGAGTGTTGTGATTTGTCAGATGTGAAGGGATAATAAGAGATGTGTAACGAATATCCAAGAATTTTCGGCGTTGATGTAGGCATATTTACAATTTTCCTTCCTATTTGATATTGTATATTTGTCTAATTTATAAAAATTATATCTTTCATGCTTGTCTTTTCATTATACTAGAAGTACGTCAACTTTTTTTTATAGTGAATATGACAGGACGTTTATCATTTGCCTCAAATATTAAACGTTTCAGTATTCACAGATAAATTTCTGCTCACTCAGGTCAGCAGGGGAATAAGTAACATATTATCTTCGAAGAAGAGCTCTTATTTACCAGTTCGAGATATAGTTCTGCAAATAGCTGGAACTCTACTAGGACAACCCCTTCAGGACAGACTCCCTGCTCGCTACTCTAGCCGTCTCTTAATTATATCGTGGCTTTTCTTCACCTTCATCGTTGGCATTGCGTACAGGGGAAATCTCACTGCATATATGACTGCCCCAAAGTATCATCCAAAGGTGGAAACGTTGCACGAACTCGTGAGCTCCGGAGCCAGGTGAGAATTTCATTTTGCAACCGTCTTTTGCGATAATATTTGATGCTCTTGCCCTTTTCTATAACACATCGGTCACAGTAGATTTTCAGTGTTGCAGTAATATCATATATTTAACGTGCTTGATCCATATATATATATATATATATATATATATATATATATATATATATATATATATATATATATATATATATATATATATATATATATATATATATATATATATATATATATATATATATATATATATATATATATATAATCACGAAAAGATGAACAGGTGACACGCAGATGAATAAAGGTCAACCACGAAGAAAAAATTAAACGACGAAGTTCGTAGATCTTTAGACCATATTTTATTCCATATCTATCTATATATATATATATATATATATATATATATATATATATATATATATATATATATAAATTATATATATATATAAATTATATATATATAAATTATATATATATATATATATATATATATATATATATATATATATATATATATATATATATATATATATATATATATATATATATATATATATATATAAATTATATATATATATATATATATATATATATATATTATATATATATATATATATATATATATATATATATATATATATATATATATATATATATATATATATATATATATATATATATATATATATATATACTCACTAATGAAACAATGAAAAGACAACTTAATGAAATATTTTAAAGATTGAATAGATTTCCATAGCAATATCTAATTTCATTAGTAAATTTATATTGATGTGTACTTGAAAGTTATTTCTTTCATCAGTAAAAGTCTATATACTAATTGCAAAGAACTTATTTTATATCTTAGTACTTCGTTTCCATTTGTTATTTATAATCTGCAATAACTTGCTTGATATGTTAGCAATGCCCTAATATTTTTGTAAAAGGTTGTATATGTAAAATTTACATTTGGCTCTTTTTCGAAGGGTCACAATGCCCCCATATGGAGAACATTTTCGAGATTACTTTAAAGGCTCAGATTCATCCGATTACAAAACCTTAGGAGAGAGAGTTGACATCGTCCCAACAGCCCCCATTGGTGTTCAGCAGGCTTCAGAAAGAAAGTACGTACAGATGGAAATGTAGAGGATGTACCAAGTCGTGTTGCTTCTCTTTGCAACTAACTACTCATATGCATTTTGTTCCTTACTCTATATATTTTATACTTTTTTATGTTCATGTTTATTCATTCTGCCATTGAGATATATCATTAACATACATTTACAAACACCTCCATTCAAATAGGTAAACATTATTAGATTAACACACACGTACACATATATACTTGAAAAAGCACTTAGCTAAGCTTGAAAAAGTTCAAAGACATGCCACGAAACTGGTGCCAGAAAGACGCAATCTCAGTTATGATGAGAGGCTGAGGGAATCAGACTTACCATCATTCGAAGCTAGAAGATTGAGGGGGATATGGTGACAGTCTTTAAATTCCTTCATGGTTATGATAGAGTGAATAGGGATCGATATTTTGACATGGCTGGCTCTAGAACTAGAGGTCATAGTTTGAAGCTTCGTAAGAAAACTCCTTTACAGGATGTAAGGAAATACTTTTTTTCAGTGTAAGAGTAGTTTATAATTGGAATTCGCTAAGCGAGGAGGTAGTTAATGCTATCTCAATCCATAGTTTTAAGGACAGGTACGATAAGTATCACTAAGTCTAAAAATGGAACCGATCAGGAGACGGGAAGATACGAGCTTTGGGCTCTTTCCCGTAAACACAATTAGGTAATCACAATTAGGTAATCACACACAAACAAGCAAATGTGATACCTATCTTCAAAAAGGGAAGGAGGGATACGGCTCTGAACTATAGACCAGTTTCCTTGACCAGCATATTTTGCAAAGTTATGGAGAAACTACTAAGGAAACATATCTCTCTTCACTTGGAATCCTTCAACTTTTTGTCAGTGAGGCAACATGGCTTCAGAGAAGGTAGATCAACAGTAACAAACTTATTAGAATTTTATGATGAGGTAAGCCAAATCTTACAGGAAAGAGAGGGCTGGGCAGATTGCATATTCCTAGACTTCCAGAAAGCGTTTGACACTGTTCCACATGGGAGACTTATTAGGAAGCTGCAATCAATGGCTAGAATAGGTGGAAATGTTTTGGAATGGATAAAAACTTACTGAGAAGGAAGGAAACAGAGGGTTAGAGTAAGACACTCAGTGTCTGAATGGAGAAGAGTTAGTAGTGGAGTTCCACAGGGTTCAGTTTTAGGGCCACTTTTGTTCCTTGTATATGTAAATGACCTACCAGAGTCTGTAAATTCATTCATGAATATGTTTGCAGATGATGCAAAGATTGTGAAGAAAGTAAAAAACGAGAACAATGGTAGAGAACTTCAGGAGGATCTAAATAATCTGCATGAGTGGTCAGAAAAGTGGCTAATGAAATTCAATACTTCAAAATGTAAGGTAATGAGAATGGGTACAAGTGCAAGAAGGCCCAAGCTTGACTACTCGGTGGCTGGAGTACAACTTCAAGAGACAGAAAATGAGAGAGATCTAGGAGTAAACATACTGGCAGATTTGTCTCCAGAAATACATATAAATGGCATAGTAAGGGCAGCATATGCATTCTTATCAAATGTAAGGGTAGCCTTCAGGCACATGGACAAGGAAATGTTCAGAAATATTTATGTAACCTATGTGAGGCCAAAACTCGAATATGCAGCCCCCTTTTGGAATCCGCACTTGAAAAAGCACATAGCTAAGCTTGAAAAAGTTCAAAGACATGCCACGAAACTGGTGCCAGAAATACGCAATCTCAGTTATGATGAGAGGCTGAGGGAATTAGACTTACCATCACTCGAAGCTAGAAGAGTGAGGGGGGATATGGTGACAGTCTTTAAATTCCTTCATGGTTATGATAGAGTGGATAGGGATCGATATTTTGATATGGCTGGCTCTAGAACTAGAGGTCATAGTTTGAAGCTTCGTAAGAAAACTTCTTCGCAGGATGTAAGGAAATACTTTTTCAGTGTAAGAGTAGTTGATAATTGGAATTGGCTAAGCGAGGAGGTAGTTAATGCTATCTCAATCCATAGTTTTAAGGACAGGTATGATAAGTATCACTAAGTCTAAAATGGAACCGATCAGGAGACGGGAAGATACGAGCTTTGGGCTCTTTCCCGTAAACACAATTAGGTAATCACACACACACACACACACACACACACACACACACACACACACACACACTGTAAAATGAAGTAAGACTCACCCATTGAAAAAATTACCACTGTGCATTGTTGGTGAAGTTCAACATCGATGATGTTCTGCCAAAGTAGGGGAACCAAAAAGCAACTGAGGATGTATTAGTAATGAGATCATAAGAGGATTAACCTTCACTTTACAATTGCCAACCGGAGGACCATTTTCAATAGCTGTTCTGAACAGAATAACTTACTTTTTTGTGCAGAATGAGAAGATATTTAGCCACCGTATACCTTCTAACAGACCCACGTTTAAGCATTCAATAGAAGGAGACGGAGTTAAAGACTCCGAGTGTGAGAGATCCAGGAGTAAATGTACAGCTATTTATGGCTCAAGAAAATATATAGGAATATCATAGCAAAGGCAGCATATACTTACCTAGTAAATAAGAAGGTCGCCTTCCCACATATGAGCAAAAAGATATGTAAATTATTTACACCACATATATGGGACCAAAATTTGTCCTTTTTCCTGTGTATTACACCGGGAGAGGCAAGAAAATTTTCCTCATCATAAAGGCCCGGGCACGAAGAATACAAGAAGACAAAGGAAAAGTAAAGGCTAAGGACAAGGCAGAGATGAGGTAATAATACACAATATGAGAAGGAGAAGCTGAAAGAGCAGTCGAAGGATCCACACTTGAAAATATAAAACATATTATGATGCTAGAGATAAGGGAGAGGATAACGGTCTGCAAATTCATCCATAGTTTTGAAAAACTTTACAGTGAGTGATAATTTGATTTGGGCGGCAATAGACTCGGAGGTCGGTGCTTGAAATTTCGAAAGAATTTTTTTTTTTTTTTAAAGAAGTAAGGAAGTACTTCTTAGTGTAAAACAAGTTGATAGTTGGAATTCTGAACACTATATGTATGCATTCACATTTTCAAGGAGAGTATAAACCGACCAGGAGATGGGTAGTTACAAGCATAATTAGATACAGGCACACACACACATAAGTACTGTATACAATATATAATGATGATGATGAAACATATGATTGAAGAGCTGTAATTGTTATACACCTTATTAGATAGTTTTTCAATTAATATATTATACTGCATAATCTTTTCCCCTTTTTTTTATGTATCGGTATAGCATATATGGAGATATACTTATCATTTTCTATTTTCACTTTTAAAAATATTTAAACTCGTGTGACGTTTACTAGAAACTAAAAGCTTCACATTTCAGACAAGCCCATATGGAAGCGAGTCGTTATTTGAAACTTCTTATTGCCGAAAAATTCACACAAGCAGATGGCAGCACTAGTCTTTACATAGGTAGAGAGAGCGTTTTTCCGGGGCTCTCTGCTTGGCCAATACCTCACGATGCTCCTTTCAAACTTTCTCTGGATCGAGCTATCATGGCTATTATTGAAGTAAGTTTAATTTGCTCTAAGCAGCAGATAATACTTAGTGTTTTATAGCCCTTTGAACTGCTTGACCATATATCTTATAGCTGCGGCAGTCGTCTTATGAATGGTTATAGCTGACTCAGGTTAATAAATAATGAAATTTTTTAACACATTACTCTATTTTCTCGTACAGCACATATTGTATATTACCCGTACTTCTCAAACTAAAGCAGTGACATGTATTTTTTTTTTTTAAATATATCTTAATCCCTGAAGTATTGGTTTATTTGAAGGAGCGTTCATATTGGGTTTTGTATTTTATATTACTTATCTGGTATTGTGAATTGCTCACACCGTTTAGCTTATTGTTGTACTAACTAACTTTGGATTTTATCACTCCCTATTAATTGTTTCGGTTTCGGGTTTACGTCACGGACTCCCTTTTCTACCAAGGGCTAGGACGGTTGCCTTCTTTCGAAGGACTTATTTTGGCAGATGTAATCGTTACCCTGAGTGCATGCCCTTGCTATCCTCAGTCCGTGACGGGGCGCGAGTATTAAGAATTGCGCAATGTATAAAAGTTCCTAATATATGTGTTTTAATGTCTTTATATCAGGGTGGCTTATACGAAAAGTGGAGTAAAGACTTCATAGAAAAGGTTCGACAAGAAGGCGCAAAGAAGAAGAAAGAGTTTCAACAACAACAAATCGCTGAAGGAAAACGACCAGAAGAAATCAACTTAGGAGCCGAAGGCAGTACAACTCTGACCATTGTTCACATGCAGGGTCCGCTTTTGTTACTTCTCATTGGACTTGTGATCGCTGGTTTAATTTTCTTTTTGGAGGTACTTGTACCTAGGTGCCGTCCTGGAACTTGAATGCAATAGGCTAGGTGATCTATGGTCTTTCAATTATGGCTTGGACATACACTGAGAAATAAAAAAAAAAATCACCTATGCATATCATCAGTTATTTATATATTAACAAATGACCTCCACACACTTTCAGCTATTGCACACATTTACTTGTTTGGCGTATAGAGGAACAGTAGCAATGTTAATCGTGCTGAATATATATATATATATATATATATATATATATATATATATATATATATATATATATATATATATATATATATATATATATATATATATATATATATATATATATATATATATATTAATTGTAGACAAGAATACATTGTAGTCTTTATATCATTGTTTATTTCTTTAAGTGAGGTACGTTATCAGTCCTAGGTTATCCGTTAGTGAAAAATAAATGTCAGGTATAAGACTTTAAATGTAATGAAGAATATGAATATTTTAAGACAGAAATGTTGACTGTTGAATACTGTACATCTAATCTACCAATAACTGGAAGTGTTTCGTGTGGGACTCCACCCTATATCAAGTGATTTCAGTGAAGACATAGATGCTGAATATACAATACACACACTGACTTCTTTAAGGTCAACACAAATGGAAATATGATCATAATTATCTTCTCTGTTTTGTCTTATATGTGGTTTTCCTGCTATTTTTTTCAATGATTTGTGACATTTGTGAATAATTTCTGCATCAATATTTTGTTTCTCGTTACGCCATGAAGATTACATTATATGCTTTAGTTACTTGTAATGTCACTGTCTGTGAAACATTCTAGTCTTAGCATTTTTTTTTTTGCAAAAACTGGTAAATATTAACGTATCGACGTAAGTAATGTAACACTTTCAAGACAGTTAACTGTTAATAACAGAAGATAACGAAGTTGCTGTCGAATCAGCGATTACAGCATTCCGAAGTGTGAGTGAAGATCGCTGAAGAATTTTGAGAAGGTAGTTTTAGTGTTATAAATGTCGTACCTAATATATATATATATATATATATATATATATATATATATATATATATATATATATATATATATATATATATATATATATATATATATAGTATTAAAAACTAGGCTGACAACAACGGGTAATATTCGTCTGTATGTTGGGTTGGCATAGTCTGAATATATTCACATACGTTTAATTGCTTATTTATGTTTGTTTCTTTATACCAGATTTTCATTCAGTAAGAAATATTTGAGGAGAATATTCCTGGGTATATCTGCACGAAAAGGATATAATTGCGTTTGAAATACATACTGTAGGCATATGATCGATAGGCATATGTAAATGTTAGTATGTGAGTTTGCGATGGTATTGCTTTAGATATAATTTTTCATACACATAGACGTAATCAAATTCTAGCTCATATTTTCAAATTTACATAAGAACAAGTCAGATGTTGTTTTGTAATAATCATTCAGCCTGACATCTATTGTAATGAGGACAAAAAGTATTGAGTCCACCTGTGATAAATTTATGAAATCTTAAGCACTTCTAGAAAAAGTAATATTAATATTATGACTCATCTAATTCACATAGTTTAATAATTTTGAACCCTAGAGCTAAATTTTTTTTTCACTTATAAGGAAAACAATCTACAAGTCCTTACGCCAATTAAATGACAACCCTGAAATATATATATATATATATATATATATATATATATATATATATATATATATATATATATATATATATATATATATATATATATATATATATATATATATATATATATATTTCAGGATTACCATTTCAATGGCTGACAGACTTATGTGGAATGTTTTCCTTACAAGTGTTAAAAAAGATAATTCCACTTTTAATAAAGAAAATTAATAATGTGTGTGATTCGGGAAAGTCAGATATGATTGCTGATATTTAGATTATTTTTGTCTAAAAGTTATGAAATAATTCATAATTACAGATGTGTGCAAAACTTTTTTTCTTCACACTGCAAATGGCCTGGCTGATTGATAAACTTATTATGACCGTAGAATCCGATTTTTTCTTGTGTACAGTTATGTCGAAAATATATACTAGAAATCGGCTATGCTTACTCAGCGAATAAATTATACTTAAATCAATACCATCGCATACTCGCATTCTAAAATTTACATATACCTATCGATTACATGCCAACAGTATGTGCTATACTTCACGCGCATTTATTTCCTTTTCGTGTGGACATACCCAGGAATATTCTCCTCAAATATTCCTTATTGAATGTGGATCTAGTATAAACAAGCAAACATAGCTAAGCAAATAAATGTATATGAAAAATTCAAGCTATGTGAATTCAACACCCAGTCGAATATAACCAGTTTTCACCTACTAATTTGTAATACTTTTGTATGATTAATAATACTTTACATCCTACTACGTTTATTCTATGGTTCAGTTTTTACTGTAGACTTAAACTCTCTCTCTCTCTCTCTCTCTCTCTCTCTCTCTTCTCTCTCTTCTCTCTCTCCTCCTCTCTCTCTCCTCTCTCTCTCTCTCTCTCTCTTCTCTCTCTCTATCTCTCTCCTCTCTCTCTCTCTCTCTCTCTCCTCTCTTCTCTCTCTCTCTCTCTCTCTCTCTCTCTCTCTCTCTTCTCTCTCTCTCTCTCTCTCTCTCTCTCTCTCTCTCTCTCTCTCTCTCTCCTCTCTCATCACGAACACGTCATATTTTTCCTTACTACTATGAATGATTTTATCATTTAGAGTTCATGGTTTAGCGAATTCCAGTTATCAACTATTCTTACACAAAGTACTCTCTTACATCTTGCAAAACAAGTTTTCTTACGAAGCTTCAAACTATAGCCCTTAGCTCTGTAGCCACCCATATCAAAGTATCGTTCCTTATCAACTAAGTCAGAGTCGTGGAGGGAATGTTATTTTAGTAATTTGGGGTCTTCCGTAGAATTGAAATATAATACGGTTTCACTTTATGTAAATATTGCCGATCAACAACATAAAAACAAGCTAATTGCCTCAGAAGTTTAGATAGGTTTAAAATCAGACTCCAGTACCCCCCTCATTTCTTCTTGCTTCAGTTGGTGGTAACTAATTTTTCTCTCTCTCTCTCTCTCTCTCTCTCTCTCTCTCTCTCTCTCTCTCTCTCTCTCTCTCTCTCTCTCTCTCTCTCTCTCTCTCTCTCTCTCTCTCTCTCTCTCTCTCTCTCTCTCTCTCTCTCTCTCTCTCTCTCTCTCTCTCTCGTGGACTTTGGAGTTCGGGGGAACATACTGAAATGGATACGGGGATATCTCTGCAACAGAACATCAAGCGTCCTTTTTAAAGGGTCGTATAGCTCCTATGAACGGTTTGAACTGGGTACTCCTCAGGGGGGTGTGCTAAGTCCTTTTCTATTCAATATCCTTATGCATCGTCTACTCTCCCTCCTTCCTGTCATCCCCGGTACTACAGTTACCTGCTATGCGGACGACATATGCATCCACACGACCTCAACTCACGACCTTCAGCACATGCTCCATGACTTTTACGTGTCTGCTACCTCCTGTGGCCTTATTATCTCCCCAGAAAAAAGCAGGATTTTTACTTCACGCAACTGCAGAGCACTGCCCGCATTCGCCATGGGTGGTAATGTCATCCCTCACTGCACACAGTACACGTATTTAGGTGCACCTGTCCGGATCACCCCAGCTATACCTGCTCGTCAACGAATTCATCCCTTTGTGAAGAGCCTTCTTGACCGTCTGGAGCCCCGCTTTGCACCTGTCAAGTGGCTTGCCAACAATGCTGCAGGAGTCTCCATCCCAGTGGCGAGGACCCTCTACATCCTACTACTTCGGTCAGTGGTTGACTATCTGTCTCCTGCCTTGTGTCAACTTCCTAAACCAGCTCTCGAGCCACTTGAAAAGTTCCAGAATCGAGTCATGAGATTTATCTTGGGATGTTCTCTCTCTACCCGTATTGTGAGTATGCAGTTGGAGCTCAACTTACCCCCTCTTGTGGAGAGGATTTATGCCAATGTGTCCTATTTTACTGTTAAGTGTCTTCACTACCCCTTTCTTGCTCCGTACTTCTCTGCTGTCATGAGGACGTCCCTTGATCCAGACGCACCCAGGCTCCCACTTCGAGCAGGAGGTCATAACCTTATCAGGGTGGTGAGTGACATTCTCCGTGGCCTTGACATCGACCTGCCAGTGCAGGCGGCTGTCCCAGATTTACCACCCTGGCGTGTCCCCCTCCCCGCTGTCACATATACACCGACCTCGAAGGATGTCTATCCCCCCTTGCAGAGACAGTTAGCTCTGGAGACTATCGCTGATGTATCCACGTCTGTCCCTGCAGCACACCACGTCTATGTTGATGGTTCTGTGCAAGCAGATGGGAGGGCGGCATGTGCTGTGTTTTCCCCCACCATGGAGCCGCCTGTGCCGGCTGATTCATGGATTGGCCGTAGACTACCCACCTCGTCGAGCTCCACCTACTGTGAACTGAATGCCATCTTGGATGCCGTGACTCTCCTTGTTCGACGACGAGTGAATGGGGTAATAATTTGTGACTCCCAATCGGCCCTACAAGCCCTATCCTCGCCAAGACCTATCTGTGGCCGTACTGTGGGAAATATACTATGTCGCCTCGCAGCCGCTCGGGATGCTTCTCTTGTTGTGTCTTTTTTGTGGACTCCATCCCACATTGGGCTGACTGGCAACGACACAGCGGATCGTCTTGCCAAGGCGGCCTGTATGCTGGATGGGCATGCTGTGGACGCTGAGCCCTCCCTCCGATGCCTACGTAACATCATCTACTCAGCTGGGTTTGCCATGACGGTCCAGCGCAGGGACACGGAGAGGGCCAACAGTGTGTCCATACAGCACCATGATCACTTCCTTCACAGTCGCTACAAGTATCGCAGACGCGGGTTAATGGTGCGGAAAAACAATGTAGTTAGTGCTCGGCTCAGAATGGGGTATCGGCCTTTATGGCAGGTCTCCCAGACTCTAGATATGCCACAGTACACCTCCTGTAAATTATGCGACCGAACTAATGCTAACACTCTTGACCACTATTGTCTTCAGTGCCCCGCAGTGAGAGATGTTTTACCACGAGGTCAGAACTTAATACAGATCTGCTCATTTTTACTTAATGATGACAACCTTGATGCTATTCTTGCTCGTTTTCCTCACTTTGGTGGCCATTAATTATATTGAATTATACATATATTTTCTGTATGTTGCTATATAATTCTGTTTGTGCATTCTGCGTTTCTCTGAGCTTTACTTTTGCATATAATGTACTCTTGTGCTGCCATTCTGTGAGTTGTGTGTTAGTATGCAGCAATGTTTTATCAATATGTACACCTCCCTGTAAACCATGTTCAATTCTTGATTTTATATCCATTTGAAGCAATATTTGTATGAACTCATGTAATGTCTGACGCCTTGGCGCAATAAATTAATAAAATAAAAAAATAATCTCTCTCTCTCTCTCTCTCTCTCTCTCTCATATATATATATATATATATATATATATATATATATATATATATATATATATATATATATATATATATATATATATATATATATATATATATATATATATATATATATATACCATGGCATCAGTCGCCCGTTGTGATACGCCATGAAGGTCTGTTGCACCTAAATAGGACTGTCCGGGACAGCTCGATGTTGTCTTCCTTCAGATACGTTTTTTTTTTTTTTCTATGCTTACGGCACCATCGAATAGTCATTTATATTTGCCCCACATTTTTTTTTTTATGATTGTGACACCAGGACGGGCAAAAAAAAATATAAATAAATAAATCTACCCTCATCAGGCCTGGGTACGAAGAAAACATAGAGAGAACTAGAGATCGGGAGTGTATTGTGACTTGTCAGATGTGAAGGGATAATAAGACATGTGCAAATAATATCCAAGAATATTCGGGGTTGGTGTAGGCATAGAAAGAGAACCGTAACTTGCAACGGGCAGTTGGTGCCATATCTTACTATCCTCACATCTGGCAAGTCTCGACAGTTCCCATTTATTTTTATCTTTGCTTTCTGTTCTCTTTGTGCCCAGGCCCGGTGAGGGCAATTTTCCTTGTTTTTCCTGGTGTCACACACACACACACATCACCAGGAAGGCTAAGGAAAATCCCAAGCTTTTCCACAGCTTTATCAGAGGAAAACTGAAGGTAAAAGAACAGGTTTTAAGGCTACAGAGAGCGGATGGAAGCATCACTGAGACGGATGAAGAGATCTGCAAAGAATTGAACAAGGAGTTTCAGTCAGTATTTACAGTAGAAAATAACCCACCCCCTCAGATTGCAGTGATAGAAGCTCAAGGGCCGGTATTAGAGAACATCAACCTTACAGCCACAGAGGTATGCAAAGCGCTGATGGATTTAGATGTTCATAAAGCTACAGGTCCCGATGACATATCCCCTCATGTGCTTAAAAAATGCGCAAGCACAATATCAGTGGCACTAAGTATCATATTTAAGGAGTCACTGGAGTCGGGGGAGATTCCAAGATGCTGGAAACAAGCAAATGTGATACCTATCTTCAAAAAGGGAAGGAGGGATACGGCTCTGAACTATAGACCAGTTTCCTTGACCAGCATAGTTTGCAAAGTTATGGAGAAACTACTAAGGAAACATATCTCTCTTCACTTGGAATCCTTCAACTTTTTGTCAGTGAGGCAACATGGCTTCAGAGAAGGTAGATCAACAGTAACAAACTTATTAGAATTTTATGATGAGGTAAGCCAAATCTTACAGGAACGAGAGGGCTGGGCAGATTGCATATTCCTAGACTTCCAGAAAGCGTTTGACACTGTTCCACATGGGAGACTTATTAAGAAGCTGCAATCAATGGCTAGAATAGGTGGAAATGTTTTGGAATGGATAAAAACTTACTTAGAAGGAAGGGAACAGAGGGTTAGAGTAAGACACTCAGTGTCTGAATGGAGAAGAGTTAGTAGTGGAGTTCCACAGGGTTCAGTTTTAGGGCCACTTTTGTTCCTTGTATATGTAAATGACCTAGCAGAGTCTGTAAATTCATTCATGAATATGTTTGCAGATGATGCAAAGATTGTGAAGAAAGTAAAAAACGAGAACAATGGTAGAGAACTTCAGGAGGATCTAAATAATCTGCATGAGTGGTCAGAAAAGTGGCTAATGAAATTCAATACTTCAAAATGTAAGGTAATGAGAATGGGTACAAGTGCAAGAAGGCCCAAGCTTGACTACTCGGTGGCTGGAGTACAACTTCAAGAGACAGAAAATGAGAGAGATCTAGGAGTAAACATACTGGCAGATTTGTCTCCAGAAATACATATAAATGGCATAGTAAGGGCAGCATATGCATTCTTATCAAATGTAAGGGTAGCCTTCAGGCACATGGACAAGGAAATGTTCAGAAATATTTATGTAACCTATGTGAGGCCAAAACTCGAATATGCAGCCCCCTTTTGGAATCCGCACTTGAAAAAGCACATAGCTAAGCTTGAAAAAGTTCAAAGACATGCCACGAAACTGGTGCCAGAAATACGCAACCTCAGTTATGATGAGAGGCTGAGGGAATTAGACTTACCATCACTCGAAGCTAGAAGAGTGAGGGGGGATATGGTGACAGTCTTTAAATTCCTTCATGGTTATGATAGAGTGGATAGGGATCGATGTTTTGATATGGCTGGCTCTAGAACTAGAGGTCATAGTTTGAAGCTTCGTAAGAAAACTTCTTTGCAGGATGTAAGGAAATACTTTTTCAGTGTAAGAGTAGTTGATAATTGGAATTGGCTAAGCGAGGAGGTAGTAAATGCTATCTCAATCCATAGTTTTAAGGACAGGTATGATAAGTATCACTAAGTATAAAATGGAACCGATCAGGAGACGGGAAGATACGAGCTTTGGGCTCTTTCCCGTAAACACAATTAGGCAATCACACACACACACACACACACACACATATATATATATATATATATATATATATATATATATATATATATATATATATATATATATATATATATATATATATATATATATATATATATATATATATATATATATATATATATATATATATATATATATATATATATATATATATATATATATATATATATATATATATATATATATATATATATATATATATATATATATATATATATATATATATATATATATATATATACGCGCGCAGAGTATATATAATAATTATTGAATCTGTTAGTAACCATAACTGGGAGAAGCATGCCGGGCAGGGTGCAATGCTGTGGCAAAGGATAGAAAAATATTTTTTTCATTTTCATCACACTTTCTATCTCGATGTTAAACTGATGATATATACCGGTCATCTACGGTTCTGGGCAATGAGTAATTCTTGTACATTTATCCGTAGTTCATAATTTACAGGTAGGTAAAAATGCTTTAAGTTTTAAGCATTCCATGGAATACCTCTTTACAAGCTTATGCTATCATAATTTTCAGCGTTAATAGATTCGTTTTGGTAAAGTTTATTTTATTTATTTCATATATATTTATTTCGTATGTAGCATTTAGCCTTTGATAGAAAACTAATTCATATATTACAACTTAAATATTTTATAGCCATAAGTTTTCTCCAAGTACCTATAAGGTTTGAGTGTTTGATTTTTAAATTTTAATGATGAAATAAAGAGATGTTGAGTCATGTATGAAAATTGTCTGTAACTTTGAAAAACTCGGAACTTTTACTGGTTCAATTTTGGTGCGATAATTCTCTTAAAGCTTACATTTGGCACCGTCGCTTTCCTTTAGCGTTTGTTTCGTCTGCAATACTGAAGACTACGAAAGAAAACTAGTACAGTCTATCACTTTCAGGGGGGACTATCTCAACCTTCTTATCACTTTATAATCCCTAACTGCGTTTTATGAACATCTTACTCTTCTTCCATGTAGATTTTTAAAGTTGCATAGTCAAATCGTAAGCGAATTTCTAGTGCTAGGGAGACTGATATTAACTAGATAAGTTAATAATGAAACTAAAATCGTTTGTGCACAAAAATATCCACCGATCAAAAGTTTCGTAAAAACGCACTGGTAGTCGCATTGTACTGTACGTATATAATAACAAAATTAAACAGATTGGCAGATATCGAAATATACTTTGTATTTTATTGTCTCTGTACGTCTATATTCATGAATGTTGCATTAATTAAAATAATTTACACTTCAGAAAGACATAACTCTCAACCTATTTAAGCTATCTTCGAACTGAGCATTTTAAAAAATATTGACAAATATATTTTTTCCATGAGTGTGACACCGTGTATATATATATATATATATATATATATATATATATATATATATATATATATATATATATATATATATATATATATATATATATATATATATATATATTCCAAAAGGGGGCTGCATATTCAAGTTTTGGCCTCACATAGGTTACATAAATATTTCTGAACATTTCCTTGTCCATGTGCCTGAAGGCTACCCTTACATTTGCTAAGAAAGCATATGCTGCCCTTACTATGCCATTTATATGCATTTCTGGAGACAAATCTGCCACTATGCTTACTCCTAGATCTCTCTCATTCTCTGTCTCTTGAAGTTGTACTCCTAGCCACCGAGTAGTCAAGCTTGGGCCTTCTTGCACTTGTACCCATTCTCATTACCTTACATTTTGAAGTATTGAATTTCATTAGCCACTTTTCCGACCACTCATGCAGACTATTTAGATCCTCCTGAAGTTCTCTACCATTGTTCTCGTTTTTTACTTTCTTCACAATCTTTGCATCATCTGCAAGCATATTCATGAATGAATTTACAGACTCTGGTAGGTCATTTACATATACAAGGAACAAAAGTGGCGCTAAAACTGAACCTGTGGAACTCGACTATTAACTCTTCTCCATACAGACACTGAGTGTCTAACTCTAACCCTCTGTTCCCTTCCTTATAAGTAAGGTGTTTATCCATTCCAAGACATTTCCACCTATTCTAGCTATTGCTTGCAGCTGCTTAACAAGTCTCCCGTGGGACAGTGTCAAATGCTTTCTGGAAGTCTAGGAATATGCAATCTGACCAGCCCTATCTTTCCTGTAAGATTCGGCTTACCTCATCATAAAATTCTAATAAGTTTGTTACTGCTGATCTACCTTCTCTGAAGCCATGTTGTCTCACTGACATAAAGTTGAAGGATTCCAAGTGAAGAGAGATATGTTTCCTTAGGTTCTCCATAACTTTGCAGACCATGCTGGGCAAGGCAACTGGTCTATAGTTTAGAGCCGTATCCCTCCTTCCCTTTTTGAAGATAGGTATCACGTTCGCTTGTTTCCAGTATCTTGGAATCTCCCCTGACTCTAGTGACTTTTTAAATATGATACTTGGTGCCACTGATATTGAGTTTGTGTGTGTGTGTTTGTGGTAAGGAAGCCCATCAGTGAAACAACACACAGAAAAAATAACGCTATATTCGGGTCCTAACTGGACCCCTTTTCAAGCACAAGTGAGAAGGGGGGTCCAGTTAGGACCCGAAATATAGCGTTATTTTTCGGTGTTGTTTCACAGATGGGTTTCCTTACCATTTAGTGTTGTATGCTAACAGTGTGTGCTTACTCATATATATATATATATATATATATATATATATATATATATATATATATATATATAATATATATATATATATATATATATAATATATATATATATATATATATATATTATATATATATATATATATATATATATATATATATATATATATATATAATATATATATATAATCACTCAATTGTAATTACCAATTTGTGCTCGTAACTTCCCGCCTACTGGTCGGTTCCATTTTTAAACTCAATGATTCTTACCATATTTTCTTTAAATAATGAACTGAGGTATCATTAACTACCTCCTCGCTTAGCGAATTCCAATCATCAACTGTTCTTTATTAAAGAAAAAAGTACCAAACTGAGACCTTAGTTCTAGAGCCAGCCATATCAAAACCGTCAATATATCCCCCTCATTCTTCTACCCTCGAGTGATGGTAAGTTTTATTCCCTCAGCCTCTCCTCATAGCTGAGATTGCGTATTCTCGCACCATTTTCGTGGCATATCTTTGAATTTTCTCCAGTATATTTATATGCTTTTTCAAGTGTGGATTTCAACATAGTACTGCATATATATATATATATATATATATATATATATATATATATATATATATATATATATATATATATATATATATATATATATATATATATATATATATATATATATCTACGAAGAAGCAATGAATATTGCTAATATGATAGTTTTACCTGAATATCGTAAATATAATCTTTCATCTACGAAAGGGGATCAGGAAATAAAAAAAAAAAAAACCACCATGTGACTCAAAAGGAATAAGAATTTGCGGGGTAGTGGAAATACTGGGTAAATGAGGTGTGGTAAAAATGGCTCTTCTGTTATCAAAATAATTATAATATTAAAATTGTTCCATAATTTATTATATACAAATAAAGAAGCCTAATAAAGTGAGTTCTGCCATCTAGTGTCCAAAATAAAACATGTAAAAGTAGGCGGAGTTTTGCGTACGTCTGACAAGAGCGAGTCGGTTCTCTCCTTCGACTTTGAGACGATCGTCTGCGGCTCTGCGCTCTGTCGCCCTCACTTAGCGTGTGGAAGGTGAGTGGGTAGGGTGTGTCGATTGCATCTACTTCTGTAAATATCCCAATTTATTTGTTATCCTCGTGATTTTTATATTCTTGCCTAATTTCTTTCAGAACCACATATCAAAGTGGAGCGAATCAACCCCGGTGGTTTTATCTAGGACGGACCCTCTGGCTACAGTACAGTAGGTGTCAATATTGAGTTCTAGTTTTATGTTTTTGGTGCTGCCACGCAACGCTGTCTGGTTAAAGGAAATTTCCTCCCATGAGAGGAAACTAAATTGCACCAATATAGGCGTCAGTCATCACAATGTGTTGCTTTATTAACAGTAATAATATACGATCACTTGACCCCGTCTTTATTGGTAGTCCCATAATATATCGATCCCATGTGGTGTGAAAGTTTCAGCAATATATATTTATATGCCACGGCTTACTCCTTAACTAAGCATTTTACTTATTTTAAAGCGTCCTTCTTGTGTTCATATGATTTTGTATTGAGTTAATGCTAAAAGTGAATGTTTGATGGCTTCCGGAAACTGGGAGTTTTTGATGACGTATTTTGGGGAAATTTATGGAAGTAGACCTGGCAGCACTGGTGCCACGTCGTTAGGGGATGGATGGTGTCGTGGCCGCACCCTCTCTCCAGTACGACTCTCCCACCCCTCTCCCCCCGTACAAAATAGTGTCGGGCCTATCCTCAACTACCGTACAAACCCCCCGTGCCTTTCTCCATTACCAGCTTCCCTCTCCCCCCTATGTCTACATTTCAGACGATCCGGCTCTATGTATAATACCCCACAAAGCCACCTTTGTATTCAAATTCCACAATAAAATTCAGAAATTTTTCGTACAAATTATTATTTGACATCTACGATCATAATTTTTTTTTTAAATGCGCAATGAGAAAAAGGAGATGAAATAACCAGGGGAATATGACGTATGTCATTTGTGGGTTGGGTGTTTCTCTTGGAAACAGCTGTGCAGTCATGTGCATGGGTAAATGCTTCTTATATTAAGGTTATATACTTATTCAGGTTCACTTGTAGTATGCGGTCTACCTTACTAGCGGTTTATGTTGGACCCTAACCTAACCTAGTTAGGTTAGATTAATTTTGGGTGTACAATAGACTACCATTTTTTAGGTAGACCGAAACTACAACAGAACATCTTTTCAAGCCTTTGTTTCCTGGTACATATGTTATACCATGAACTAAACTTCCCGTAATTATCCGTGCATATTCAGACTGTATTTTACTCTAGTTTGTACATAGAGATATGGGGTGACCGAAAACTAACTTCTCAGGCTTAGAACATGGAACACTAAATTCAACATTTATCCAATATAGTATGCTGCAAGACTTTAATTGCACAATTATTCTTAGAGATATCTTTGATTACACGTAACATGTATTAAAAAAAGTAACGAAGGTGGCCAAGTGAGAAATTTTCCTTTGATATTTTATTTGATGAAAGCAAGTTTTTCCTTTATATATATATATATATATATATATATATATATATATATATATATATATATATATATTAAGGAAAAGCTCTTATTTTCCTTGATATATATGTTTTGAGAAGAACGCTCTCATTTTAATTTTGGTGTATGTTTACTTTCACTCCTCACCATGTAGAATGAATACACAATCATTAAGCCTTATCTCAGTCTGTCTTTTTATTGTTTGATTTTTTCTTATTTCTGCCTAGACTTTAAGCTACTACTTTTACTTAAATGTCTTCTGGATGCTTTAGGCTAATGGGGGAGTTTATTTTGCACATTCCAGTGTCACTTTAAAAAAGTAATTAAAGACATAAATTTAATTATCAGCTCTTGAATCTTCACCAAATGTGACCTGAGATGTTTTTTTTTAAACTAACAGGAGGTGAGAAAGTAAAAATTTAATTTGCTTTTATTTAAATTGAGTTTACTCCTCTTAAACTGTTGGATATAACCTAGCCCACCTCGTTTAGACAGGAGTGTTTTAGTTTACAAGATAGTACTCAACACATTAACAGATAAGAAATGCTTATTTTTCATCTGTACCCTCTTGTGCCTCAAAGACAGAACTTACCAAGAAATAGTGTTTGTAAGCCTTGCTCTTTTTAAATTATTATTTTATTACGACACTACAGTATTAATAATAGGTTTTATATAGATTCGGAGCATAACGATGGGATTAATGTATAGACCTAAAATGTCATGTTTGGGTCACTGGTTGTGCTTGAATATCAACATACTCCTTGTTTTAATTAGTCACAAGGACTGCTTGATACTCAGAACTGACCCCTTGTGGTTAACTACTTGTGCTCTGGATTGGATTCGTTTTACGTCACTAACTCCCTTTTCTACTAAGGGCTAGGACGGTTGCCTTCCTGCGAAGGACTTAGTTTTGGCAGATGTAATTGTTACCCTGAGTGTATGCCCTTACTAACCTCTGTCCGCAACGGGGCGTGAACCCTCGACCTGCTGCCTCGGAGTCGCAGACGCTACTAGTTTGCCACGGAGACTACTTACTTGTGCTCTCTGAACAATTTTTGACTATTCCTTCAGCCTGCCCTTGCCCGGGCCTGATGAGGGCAATTTTCTTTGGCAGTCCTTTTGTCAGTCATAAAGGAAATATCACAAAATCTAACCCTGATCATATGATCATTCAGTTTTGTAGAATCTTTATGGTCTAAGCTAGAGCAACATTATTTATTGATCTCTGAACAATCTAAGGTATAATATTAATGTGAGCTTCTTTTGGCCTAAGTTGTAATATTAACGTGACCTTGTTTTGGAAGTTGATACATCAATTGCAGTATTTGTTATTAACATACATTTACCTGTTTACTTCAGAATTTGCATACTTAACGTGGAGATAGTACCAGTTTACTTAAAACTTGCATATAAGTATTATTTAATTGTAGTTTTAAAATTTCAAATAGAATATTTAGGAAAACAGTTACAAGAGTAAAATGCAAAATTTTAGATATACTTAGCATACCATTAGTTCTACCTTACTTGTACTTCTGTTATGACATTGTTGAATGTTTGCTATTAAATTATAGTAAAAGGGGTTATTTTAAACAGTATATATTGGCTAGTAGTTCCCCTAAGGAAGGGGAGATAAAATATCTGGGAAGCCCCCCTCTGTATTCTCTTTTCCCAAAGAGTCAAGAGTATTTTGCTTTGACTCAGCCACTCTATGTACATGGCGCATGTATGTAGACACTGGTAGTAAATTGAAGCTTTAATGCTTGCCGTACAGTATATCTTTGTGAATTATTTCTTTTCTTACATTACTATTAAAAATAACCAAAGTTTTATTGCTTTGCAAAGTACTGTTAATATAAAAAGTTATCCTTAACATATTGTGTTTAAATTATACAATTATACATTATAGTTGTAAGTATTTGATTCAGTAGAATTCAAAAGCCTTTCTTATCACAGATTAGATATAGCGGCACTCTGTATCGGTAAACATGCTTATTTGATTTTTCTATGTTACTACTGTTGCTAAAGATATTACCATAGAAGTAATGGTCTTATTTTAGATGTTACATTTGTATGTTATACATATGGTAAAACTGGAGAGGTTGTGTGGTGCTTATGTTTTGAGTTATTTTGTGTCACTCCTAAATTGTAGTTACACTTTTAATTATCCAGTGAAATAATATTTTTCATTAGTAATGCTACCTTAGAATGATGGTAATCTAGGTTTTATCCTCTCTATTGTTGTTTTTTCTTCACATATTTAAGTCTGCTTGATGTTATCTGCATGGCTAAGGATATATTGAAGTAAAGTCCATTTTGATTTAACTTGAATCTGATGGGGTTTTGATATTTTATTAGCACTTACTTGGCTTAAATATGAAGTTGCACATTTGCTAAGCAGTTGTGCTTTGTGCCTGAATGGATATTTTGTGGAAAATTATGCATGCAGTTTCGAAGGCAGAGTTATCCTTTTTTCTTTAGCATGAATGAGATTTCTTACCAGCCTATATTAAGGATTTGAATTGCAGAATGGACAAAAGTCATTGCGACTTCTTCCTTAGCTGGTAACAAAAGTTTTCCATTGCACGCCATTAACTTTTATTCAGATATTGCTGAGTATATTTAAGCTAACATCTTACACATACTCCCATCCTCTCTATAGTGTCCTGAGTCTAGACTGTTCTAACAAATAGAAAATTCACAAATTATTATAAGAATTTAAATTCTGTGTTGTAAGGCTTTTAGCATTGTGGTGATATATTAAGAAGTTGCATGATTAACATTGTCAGTTTTTCGCATTATTATTATTGTTATTGTTATTATTATTATTAATTTTCCCTGAGGAGGCAAGAATTCTTCCATTATTTTCCTCCCCGTGTCGTATAAGTTGACTAATTCCATGTAGTAGGTTGACCCATGGCATCAATCGCCCATTGCGTTACTACAGCTGAAAGGTCTTGTGGACTTAGAGAAGACTGTCCATGACAGTTCGATGTTAAGTCTCCCTACAGTTACGGTAGTCTTTCTATGCTCACATCAACATCAAATATTCTTGGATATTCGTTACATGTCTTATCCCTTCACATCTGACAAGTCAAAATACTCCCCATCTCTGTTTCTCTTTATGTTTTCTTCGTGCCCAGGCTCGATGAGGGTAGATTTTTTTTTGGCCTTTCCTGGTGTCACAATCATAAAAAAAAAATAAACGAAAAATAAAAATGCTCAAGTGCATTCATCCCAAAAAAGTTAATTTCCTTTGGCTAGTACAGTGGTAGCGCACTGGCTTCGCACTCACGAGGTCAAGAGATTGGTTGCCGTCCAAGACCGAGAGTTTAAGCTCTTTACTGGCAGGTTACTGCTGTGGCTCGGCACCACAGTGGGGGGTTGGGGCTTGTCCCGGCTGACGTTCTTAGGATGGATATCGGAACTGAAACCCGGCAACCTTTACCTTGATCTTGACTCATAAGTGTACTCCTAGATTAGTAAGAGAATACCCATTGTATAATGGAAATAAAGATTTATTCTGTGGAGACAGAGTTTTTGAGGCGAAAGATTTTGAAAGAAAATGTGTACCAACGAGCCAATACTCTTTAACTAGCCTCTGGCTAGTACAGTGGTAACGCACTGTCTTCGTATTCATAAGGCTGGCAGATCGGTTCCTGTCCAAGACCGAGAGTTGAAGCTATTTACTGGGAGGTTACTGCTGTGACTGGACATCACAGTGGGGGTTGGGGCTTGTGGGACATGCTGAGGAGCATCTCAGATGGATATTGGAATGAAACCTGGCAACTTTTAACTTTACCTTTACACCTCGCCATATAATTCTTTCATCATGAGACTAATCAATAGTAATGCTAAGAATCCACAAATTTAGAGCTCAGTCTTGTTAAAAATATGTATTGTTTCCTTATTATCACGATGACTATATACTGTACAGTATATAAAATTGCCTGTTTATAGCATGACTTAATAAGATTAATGTTTTATAACTGGAATTTTCTGAAATAGAAAGCCTCCTTGATACTATTCTTAACCTATCATATATTGAAATTGTAAATAATGCAGTCTCTATTACATGTCATTTATCTGTATGGATTACTTGGAGGACTTTCAGAACTATTAATATTTTTTTAACTTCTAGGCTTTCATTTATATGAGAAAACTGTTAAGATGGGTTCTTCCTGTAATCTTCGTAAAGATACAATTTTCCTGTATATTTTCATCTAAACTCATTTTGTAGCAGATACTTGAGTACTGTATGCATAGTAATACAGTACTGCATGATTAATCAACAAAAGTGAACTGAAAATTGTTATTAAATTATGGAGAAAGTTCTGTGCTTTGCATATTTCTCATGTTTTATCAAAGAGCAGCTAAGGGCTGCGGTAACTTAGTGGTAGAGTGCACGAGTCAGGAGGCGACTAATACCGGTTCGATCATACCACAGGGCATCCAACCCTCATTTTCTAGTTCCAAACATGTCTGTTTCTATCCCCATAAGAATAAGGACTAATTGAGGCTTGAAACTGTGCTTTCTTCTTTATCACACAGCAACCTCTTCACAGATAATTTATATTTGGCTGAATCAGATCTTCATGAAGGTCTTTTATTTTTTAGATTATAATTGGTCTAGGTCTTTTATCTCATGTCTAGGTGGATATGATATTGACTTTCGCTTAATAATGGTAGTAAGGGACTTCTGATATGTCAGAGTTGATAAGGCATACTGATTTCCCTTCATATATCTTGTCCTTGTATCTTGATAGCATTTTAGTACATATTGACATTCTTAGCACAGTTTGAGTTACATAATTTACTTTATCCACATATTCTTTTATGACGTCTGTTATTTGTAGATTTAGTAAAAAGTTTGCCTTAGTTTTCTATATCAAAAGTCATTGAAATTTGAAAAAGTAAAGATAGAAAAAGATTATTAATTTACTGGCAGTGCTTGTAAAATAGACTGCGTCAAATACTTTGAGATGATTTTAGTTGTTTAGAAGCTATTATTTTCATGTACTGTTCTTTCATTCTTTGCTGGTGCAGATCAAGCCACCCGTAGATATTGTAAAAGCTACTTTATGATAGTCTTGTCATATGTAGAGGACCTTCTAAAATTATTATTTTCTGGAATTTGAGGAGATGGTTAAAATGTTTTGCAATCACCTGCGAGATAAATTTAGTTTCTATTCTTATATTCAAACTAAACTTGTCTAGTAAAACTTTTTCAGTCCATGAACAAAAGTTTTTTTTATTACTGAAATACCTCCATATTATATTCTTTTTTTTTCTGCCATTCATTAATTATATGTACATATTTTACCTGTCCATTATAGAAGAATATTTGTATATTTTTATTGTCACAGTTAGTCTTTTCTGATTAACATGTAATGCCTTTCAGTAGTAAAGATAACGAAGGCTTATTATCTAGTAATTTAAAAGTTATCTAAATATATTGTGCTGACTCTTGTCTGTTAAAGGTGACATAATGTATTGGTTAATACACCGAACATTGAAGGAATTAGGTTGCCTTCCTTTGTTCAGCAAACTTTTTCAGTGTCTTTATGATTTGTAAAGATTATAGCTGTGGCTTGCTCCATTATAATGTAGTTAAGTATTGCAATCTCATATTGCAGTAACATGAAGACCTTTAAATTAATTACTGAGGTATGGATGATATATATCCCAGGTTCAACAGCTACCTGTGCTTCTTTTATTGTTTAATATCAGGCAAAGCTAAATGTTAAATTCTACCATTGACCTTGATTACTTAGCTCGTGAGAGGGTTAAAAGTGATGGATAATGCTCCTTATATCCTTTCCCCCCCACTAGACTTGCCTGTTTCCATTTCACTCTTTTTCACCTCCTTCCAAAAATATTTTTAAATGTTTTTGAAATTCCAGACAAACATCTGCTGCACCTCTTGTTTGTTTATCTTGTCCCCTGCCTTTTTACTAAGTACTTATCCTGTCTTCACTCCATAGCCCCTGTTTGCCTCTTCAAACCTTTTTTCATCCTCACATTGCTTTTCTTCCTCCAATTATTTATATTATGCTATACTTTTTAAACTTCCTAATTTACACTTCCGTTTTTCTTCTACTCCATCTTATTTGCTACATTCCACACAAAACTCAAGACTTTTCTGATATTCGCATTCTTTCTCTTTCAGCTCTGCTTCCTTTCAGCACTTATTTACCTCCACCTTCATCCACTTAGTACTTCTTCCACCAAATATTCGTCATAAATTAACACATTAACATCAAATACGCACACCCTCTTGACAATTAGTACATATATTTACCATGTATGGGAACATAGTACTGTAATTGCCTCCTCCTTCTCATTACACATCTCTCTCATTTTCCCTCCATTTTAATTTCCTCTCTGGCACACCATACTTCCCAGTTAAACCATCCACTTTCTGCTTCACTTCTCATTAGCAAGACAGTACTACACAGGTTACTACCTAGTAAATGCTTTTCTATGTTTCAGTGTTACTGTAACGACTCGGCGCGTATCATGGACCCGACCCCCATGCAGCAGACAGTGATGGAGTCCCAAGAAATTTCCTCCACCCCCCAGGAGGTTGATCAGAGTTCCCCTGCCCCACCCTCTGAGTCCCAAGCAATTACCAATTCTGATCAAGCATATGAGCCCTTAAGTTATGATGAGGTATGAAGGAACTGTATAGTTACACTTATATTTTTTTTTTAGTAGAACTTTTCTGTTTATCTAGCTTTGTATTTGATTGTTTAATATACAGTATCTCCAAATAATTGATGGAGAACATATATCTGGAAATTGAACACTTATTTTCACCAGTGTCTCTAAAGCCATTGAAAATTGTTTTACAAATTACTCTTGTTGTTCTCATCAGAATATTATTTTATAAATTCACTTATTCAAATGGCATAATAAATATAAAATATATCACATAGTTATGTAAATAGTTTTCTCAAATCTTACGATAAAAGTACATTGTGTAATTATTTTTGTATTAAGTATACTTATATATGGATGTATTTTACAGCTGTTTCCAGCCCTACCAAATGCTCCCAATCAGACCCCGGTCGTGGAACCTTCTGAGAGCAACTGGAGCAAAAATAGTGACATGCGTATTGCTTCATCTGTTATTACTCAGGTTTGATGAAAAACATATTTGTGGTTTTAATTTTTTAAATGTAAATGTTCAGTCTTGATGTAACGTCTTTATTGTTGATCATAATAAATTTTTTTTTAATGAGGAAAGTTTCTTCATTTTAGTTACAGCATACAGTGGAGTACATTAGGTATATATAATCAGTATAGTACAGCAAAATGTTTCCTTAATGGACTGATTAGGAATTATAGGGTTTAAAATGAAAGGTCCATCATAAAGAGGTGTATTATCAGCTCCAGTGAAAAGTAATTACTGAAATATAGCATTTGTGTCGGGACGGTTTTACAGTTTAGTATATTTTATAGTAATCTCCTGCTTTCATGCACCTGGTATTTTACTTTATATTCATGAATTGGATGGAATCAATTTTCTACGAAGCCGTAGTTCTGCCGCCATGTAGCATACTCCTGATTTTTTAAAATGATAATAGTTTAGTTTGGATTTACAGAATCTAGACTATTCTTGGATGCTATAAATATCAATTGAGTGTGTATTTATGGCATCTTGGTGCTCTTAATTCATATTGCTAAGTTACAGATCTTCCAAATCCAAAATCGTCTACTACCCATTAACATCATTAACATAGTCTAAAAGTACACCAAGAGTTGATAATTTTTATATAAATATAGCATTTATTGTTGTATAGTGGTTGTATCTGTAAGATATGATTGAAAGGTAATTTAGTTGGGTTTTGTCGATAGGTATTTCGTGTTCCCTATGAAGAAAGAGTTAAGATCGATGGCAACAATCAGTTTGGGGAATCAGCTTCTTCTCGAATATGTGCTGATATCACTACAAAGACTGGTGCCCACATTGAGATATCATCTGCAAAGGATCAGTCTCTCACTTTTTTAGTTACTGGTAAAAATGATGCAGTGATGAGGGCTAAGAGATTGGTCTTGGAGAAATTTCAAACACAAGCACGTCAGACAATCAAAATTCCCAAGGTAAATATTGTGAAGTATTTCAAGTTTGCTTCATATAATGTTACTTGGTTATAAAGAAAACTTGCACTTATGTCCTGTAACTCTAGTAGATTTTTGAGAGATCAACTAATTTAGTAGTGAAAATGCTTATATAAGGCTTATTATTAGTGTATCAGTTACTATCAGTGTTACAGATGCAGAGATTTATTGTAATTTTTTCCTTGAATTTAGATGAATATGGAGATATAAATAAATTTTTAAGCTATTAATTTTTATTGAAGTAAACACTGAAAATTTGTGTGATATTATCTGTATTGTATTTTTTCTGTGTAGGAGCATCATCGTTTCATTCTTGGTAAAAAGGGAAAGAAGTTGCAAGAATTGGAAAGTATTACTGCCACCAAAATCCAGATACCCAATGCCAATGATAATTCTGATGAAATTATTGTTGTTGGAACTAAGGACAGCATTGAGAAAGCTACTCATGAAATAAGGCTGATCTCGGATGAACAGGTAGGTCTCAGAAACTATTTTCTTTCATTAAAAACTGTTACTTAAAGCCTTTACATACTAGCAAAATTTGAAGTTGATATACTCTATTATGTCAATAAAAGGTATATTTTTTCTTTTTAATTTATTCTCACACAGAAAAATAAGAACTTTTATACGAGTTTTCTATTTAAATTGCTTAATTCTGTGTAATAATTCACAGAGCAAACAAGCTTATGAGAAACTGGAGATTCCAAAGCAGTACCACCCATTCATCAGTGGTGCTAACAATGAGAAAATTAATCAGTTGATGATGGATAACAATGTCAGGATCAACATCCCACCCCCAAGTGTCATGAAAAATGAGATTACTATAGCTGGTGAGAAGGAAGGAGTGCTTATCTGCAAGGAGATTATCTCTAAATGTCATAAAGAAATGGTGAGTTTTGTTTTTCGTATCGGCTCTTATGCCCTGAAATGTTGCATATCTGATGACTTGAAACTTGATTCCTTGGAATCTAGCATTTTCCGGCATTATAAATGTACTGTATATAGTAATCTCCAGCCACTATGCCATACTAGGTTAGCTCTAAGGTCTTCCTCCCAAGTGAATTTTATCTTTACAAAGTGACCTTGAATAATTAGCAACATACTAGTTAAACCTTTTAAGCTGTAGCAGGTTAAATTTAATATTTTATTTATGCCAGCCATAATGCATAATATGATTTGATTTCAGGAACGCAAATGCCAGACTGTTTCAGTAGAGGTGCGTAAAACACAGCACAAGTATGTCATTGGCCCAAGGGGATCCAACATCACTGAAATCTTGCAGCAGACTGGAGTGTCAGTTGAGATGCCCTCAACTGAGTCTTCTTCTGAGACCATCACTCTTCGTGGACCCCAGGATAAACTTGGACAAGGTGAATTGCATTTTTTTTCTATTTGGCCATGTTTCAAGGTCTTGATTTTAGCATGCTTTATTTTTTTACTCCCATGATGTCATTTTAACAGAAGTTGGTAGTTTTGCCACCACTGCAAGAATATTATTCATTAAGCAAATATTCATTTTACCTATGCCCATATTAATCTGTTTGAACTGTTTTGTGGCAAGAAAAGATACTTGGAAATGGAGAGATTGCTGGTTTCCTCTGAAACATTATACATATAATTGCGTAAACAAGATCATAGCAGTATATTTTGATAGTTAATTGTAAGTTATTTTTGGTTTACTGCATCACTATAAGTCATATGTTATATATTCTTTTCTTATTGGCAGTATAATGTGGCAAAGACTTAAAGACAAATATTTACTTCAGGATTTTTGTTGTCGGGTTTGATGTTTCTATGTATCCCACAGAAGCTAGGAGGATGGCCACTACTCTTAACAAAATAACTGGTATAGAAGAGCTTCCTTATACCAAATCTATTCTTACCATTTCTTAGCTGTCACTTAGCAAGTGAATAGAGGCTAGGAAAGAGCTTCCCATCCGCATGGTCATCTGCATTTTATTAGCCTCCTCCCACATGTAGGGAGTACAGTATATTGATAGAAAATGATATGCTAGTCTTGAAGCTTCAGTTGATTAACTGTGGAGCTGTTTTTTTCATTCAACAGCTTTGACTCTCGTGTATGCCAAGGCAAATAGCTTTATGCAAACTGGCTTAGAAGCTCCAACATGGCTTCACAAGTTCATCATTGGACGTAAGGGAGCCAACATCCGTCATATCACCCAAGATCTTCCAAAGGTATGTATTTAGTATCATTATTGCTCTTTATGTATGGCAGAGAATACTTTACTTTATTTCTTAGACTTGCCTGTCAAAGAGATGCAAAAATAATATAGAATAATATTGAAGCGTGTTAGTTCTCAATCGAGCCGCTAACTTGAAGTTAACAGTTTATTGCTCACACCTCTCATTACTGTCTTCCAAATATTGTTTATCAAAATATGATGTTTGTCTCTACGATTAAAAATTGTAATTTATTTATTTATTTATTTATTTTTTCTCAAATTAATCAAAATTTGTCAATAATGATTTTTTTTTCTTAGCAGCTAGTTTTATTTATCTTACTCTTTGGAATATTTTTAACTGTTTGCTATTTTGAGTATCAAAATGGATTATAATTTGTCTTTTTAGTTAGGGTTTGAAATGATTAATGCAACATACTGGGAAGTCGTAAGAGACCATATTTTCAGTTAATTAAGGTAATTAGTAAATTGTTGATGTCGCATTCTTACCTGCGCATTTTATATTACATAGGTGCATGTGGAATTTACTGACAAGCAAGGTGGTATCCGTTTGGAAGGTCCTCCCGAAGAAGTAGAAAAAGCCAGGGAGAAATTGGAGACTATGATTAATGAAATGAAGAGCAAGCTGACATTTGACCAGATTACAGTGGATCCAAGGTAGGTGTAATTATTGAAAATTGTGGCCTCCATATTGAGTATTAAAAAAAATTACGTTATTCCTATGATACTTCAGGGTTTTTCATTAACTTTGGAGTCAGACTAGTGCAAATATAATTAAGTAGACTTCATTTTATTTTATTAGTAGTGATGCATTGATGAACTGGGAGGAAGCTTGCTGTGGGTTGGGAAGTTTAATTGATTGTATGGTGTAATTAGAGCTTGAGGAAAGTATGTTAGTTGGAATGATGGAGGAGGAAAGTAAAGATGATCTACATAAAGTAATGTTAAAAATTAGCTCTAATATGTAAGGAGATATATATGGGAGATGAGATAGTTAAGCGGGTGAAAATCTTTACACCTGCAATGACTATATAATGACTGTCTTGTGAATAGGATGGGTTCATGAGCTTGTTGGGTAACATTTTGTAGGAGAGCCGAAAATGAAATGAGCTATCCAAACCAATCTGTATCTGCTTTTCTTGTGGCAAGGAAATAAAATCTAAGAGCAGATATTTATAACCCTTACTTTCCCTTTCCATACCATGCAAAGCATATAAACATCGAACTTTTTTCTCCCCAACTCCAGGGAAAGACAAGTTATTGGCTAATAGTATATCTTACATTTTAGTAGGTTTTATTATCTCTGGAAATTGCATTGTAACTGAATAGTGCATGCACAGTATATGTTAAACTATAATATTGATCAGATATCTCAGAACTTGAAAGTCATTAATCCTATTCATTTTTTCTTTAATATATAGGTTTTATAAGCATATCATTGGAAAAAGTGGTTCCAACATCAACCGAATTCGTAATGACACTGGTGTTCTTATTAACATCTCTGAAGCTGATGGTAACAATCTTATTCGTTTGGAGGGCAGCCCTGAAGGAGTTGCACAAGCAAAGAAAGTGAGTATAAGATGTCCATTCGTTGATGTTATTCTCAGACATCAGTGTATTAACTGTATGCCATATTCTAGCAAAGGTAGCAGGGTAGCCACAACTGCTATGATAAGCTTGAGGCAGCGGTGATTCAACCAGAAGATCCATGTGTAGTAAAATATTAAAGAAAAAATTAATCTAGCTTAGAAAAAATAGCCCTTCGAGTTACTTAGTGTTTAAAAAAAAGGGGGGGATTATTTGGGACTAATTATATCACCTGCGATATTACAGTAACTTGACACAATTATATGAAATTAAAATTTGGGTCCCAAAATACATTCACAAACTTTTTCTAGATGAGCAAATTACAATGGACAAAAGCATAATGATCACGATATTATCTAGAGATTAATACAAATTCGTTATATTTATATTGTTCAATTGACCAATATCATTAACTATATTTGTAATTATAAATTATTTTCTTACATGTTTCCTCACTTTGCATCAAGGGATCAAGACAACCACAACTGCAATAATAAGCAGAGTAGTGAAACTTCTTCCCTCCCTGTGAATCCTTGCCTTTTAATTTGTTTTTCGGTATATATGACAATGTCCTTTTACTTCAGATGCCCTTACCAACAAGTAGATAATGACTATTTCCTTAGCATGTATGTATTAATTTTTCACATTTGTTCCTCCCAGGAATTAGAAGAATTAGTGGCCAAAATGGAAAATGAAAAGGAGAGAGACATCATTATTGAGCAACGTTTCCATCGCACCATTATTGGAACAAAAGGTGACAAGATCCGAGAAATAAGGGAAAGATTTAATCAAGTCCAGATTTCCTTTCCTGATGCTGGTAAGAATTATTGTATTGTTGGTATCAGTCTTGCACAGTATTCACTCTGAAGGGAAAGTAATTAAAATAATGGCTGACCTTATATCTAATTTATACAGATTTTGCCATACTGTCGTATACTCGGAAATTTTTGCACCTTTGCAAAATACTTTGATACTATTACTTATACTTTTGATGGTACAGTTGATACCACCTTAATACACTGTATCCTGGTTAGGGGCAAAATGTTTCAGATTTTCACATAAAAGAATGTTTTTATTTGATAATTGTTGATGACTGTATAGCATAGGATTTGAATGAAATGCAAAAGCAAGTCATAAATGAGGTTGGAAAGAGAGTAAATGAAACATAGACATTTGTTAGGGTTCATTCCCTAACTTTAGCAGTTAGCCGAGTGATACAGTTGATAATGTCTCATGGTTCTCATAAAATAATTTATTTAATTTTAAGTGAAAACTTCCTAATTATCTGTCAGTTACTGAACTTAAAAGATTAATTCACTCCCTGAATGTATAAAATGCTTTCTATTACAGGTGAAGCCTCTGATATTGTCAGAATCCGTGGCCCCAAAGATGATGTTGACCAATGTTTTACATATTTGAAGCGATTGCTGCGTGATTTACTGGAATCTAACTACCAAGTCAAAGTTTCCATATATCGTCAGTTCCATAAATTCATAATAGGCAAAGGTGGTGCCAATATCAATAAGGTATTTGAAATTTTTCATGTATAATATATATATATATATATATATATATATATATATATATATATATATATATATATATATATATATATATATATATATATATATATATATATATATATATATATACACAGTATATAAAGCATATGTTATATTCAGTAGTATGAATTAGCAAATGCTACATCGTTTCCAAACGGTTATTAGAAGTAATGTAATTTTATATATTGTTTTGGTTTGAAAGCTTTATTGACAGTATTTTGCTTTACTATTTCCTTTTGTAGGAAATCACCTCTTATAAAATTACTATATCTTTGCTTTTATTAGCATCTAACAGTTTCTTTGCTCATCGTGTTCATTATTAATGTTTACTCCACCCCTCTAATCGGTATAATTTCAACCATCTCAATTCTGTAAATTTATATTCTCATGGTTTTGTTTGAAAATTCTCAGATATTTTTTCCAAGTTTAATATTTTCTAGAAAATCATCTACGCTGTAAAATTCCCCAAATAGAAATGCTATCGTTTTGCTCTTTATTTATTTTAGCCTTGTGCATTACATGAACACTCCCCATTAATTGATGATAATGCCAGTACCCAATCAGACTGCCCTAGCATGCTGTCCTTGATTACTCAACTGTCATATGAGTTTGGATATTAATCTGTGCAAAATTTTTTATACCAATCCAATTTACATCCAAGGGATGTTTTGGTACTCATGTCTCATTCATGGGTGTTACCATTTTAAATCCTTGCAAATTCTCTCATTTAATATACATCCTAAAATCTGAACAGAAGTGTTCTATCTGCACTTCCACATAATACTCAGAATTCCTTTGTGTAGACTTTCTTAGAACTTCGCTTCACTATATGTATTTCTTCACTGTATCTTCTTCCATTATATATCTTTCATTGCTTTAGTTCTTTTTTAAATCCAAGTGTGAACTTGTTCCAGATTGATTTATTGTTCTATTCCTATAGTTAACTTCAACTAGCTTATACTTTCCAGCAATAAATTATGCATTTCATAAAAATGTCATAATACATTTAAGTTTGTATAAGTTTCAAACACATTCCAACTTAGCAAATAGTTAAACTATGTGTATGTTGCTTTCAGTTCTTTGTAGTTTACCCTCTCTGTCTTCAATGCAGTGTCCTCTGGGTTGAAGTAGTTTGCACTGCTATTTATACTTAAAAAACTAGTAAGACAATATCTAATTTTTGCAGATTCGTGAAGAGACCAATACAAGGATTGATTTGCCATCAGAGGGACAGAACAGCGACGAGATAACCATCACAGGCAAGAAGGAAAATTGTGAGAAGGCTCGTGATCGTATCCAGAAAATTCAGGATGAACTTGTAAGTACTGTATATGTAACCAGGATTTATTTGTCTTATATTTCCATTCTTTATTAGCAGTAATGTATAATTTTTCAGCTTCGTAAAAATGCAATTAGGGTGTATTTCTTTTATTTAATTTAGACTCTCAAGGAGTATGTTGTTATTTTTGCATTTTATATACAATGATTAGAACACTTTTGATTTGGTATTCGAATACATTTAATGTCTCGAGAGATTTTCTTTTTCAAAAAATGTTTATTTGGAACATTTTTCATATTTCATTAAGAATGTGCCTATGCAGAAAATATACTTTCTTTGCCTTATTCTATAGATACATATCATGGTATAAAATACGCCCTAGGGATTATGTTGAGAATTGTCATCCGTACTAAAAATGTTAGGCGACCAATTTTCTAGTATAGTATATTAATTGTAAAAAGTGGATAAAAACAAAATGACAGACTTCCTTGTATTTATATATTCATGAAGTATTGTGTTTTTCCAAACGAGATATGTTTCTCTCTCTCTCTCTCTCTCTCTCTCTCTCTCTCTCTCTCTCTCTCCCCCCTTTGGAAAGTATCCTGGTAACAATAAACTTAGTAAGTGGTCACAAAGTTAGTTGAACAATAGGCAAACATCCAGCACCTAAAGAAGTCCATGTAGCACTTTATATTATCAGCTGTGCAGGCAGCAGAAGAGAATATCTTTACTGCCAAATGTAGCATTAGCCAGTTATTTTCATATATCGCAAGACAGTTGTCAAGTATCGAAAATTAAATTTTGGATGATAATTTTCTGCATAAACCCCAATGACTAGAAATAATTTGGAGAGTATTTGTTTTCATCTCTTCGGGGGTTATTTTTTTTTGTTGCAACATAAAATGCTTAGGCTTTGTTGAGGGTAGAAATTTGTGTTGCAGCTCGTTTGTATAAAATAATTTGGTCTGAGTGTGGTGTTCATCATCTTGATTTCCATTTTTATAATTATCAGATTGTCACTGATCTGTTTCCCCTTATGGTATTAGGTTCTAGAATGGACATATGCTACAAATTTGCCTTTGTTTGACTGTTTATGGGTATTTTATAAGTTTGTAGCTGCTTCATGTTACTGTATTAGGCCTATGTAGATTAGAATGTTTATGCAGTTATTTATTTTTGTATTTTGATGGGTGAAAGACATTCTCTTTACCCTTTCAGCGATCTTTAAAATTTTTCCAAGTGTCACAAGCAAACAAGTAGATCAACAAGTTTTCTAGGCACTTTTTTCCCCACAACTGTATATATTATCAGTTTTATTTATTTTTTAAATTTGAAGGAACATCCTTGTGATAGTTCAACATGCCTCATCACAGAAATTATAAAGTGGAAAACCTTTTGACTGCCTTTTTTGTTCTTTGTAAGAACCAGCTACTTGGGACCAGAGTAGTCTGATATTTGTGGATTGTGCATTTCAACTGTCACAGAACTATTGTTTATTATTCATATTTTTTTGTGATTTGCCTACTTTGTGAACTGCACTTTAATTATATATACATTCATGCTGTTGGTTCTTATACTTGAAGAAATTTGAATACAGTACTTAAATTCTGTAGCTCGTGCATAGAATTTTGAAAATTTCATATGCTTTATTGAACCTGTAATTTCTGTTAAAGACGTAAGATGTACTTAAACTGAAATGTACCTTAAGTGTGAGAATATTGATATATTAGTAGATAAGTAATTGTTGGTAAAGTTTCAATAAGATATTAGTCAAACAACACTGGTAAATATTGTAGGAAATCATAGCAGATCCATTTGTAAAGAATGAAGATTTTCTTCTCGTATGAAAAAAGTAGGCCTATTTATTCTACACAGGTCGGTGACGGCCCTCTTGAAAGTGGTGACGACAGAGACGACCCAAATATACCCAAAGGATATTTTAAGACCGTGAAAAACAATAGCAATGACGAAAAATTAAATGACGTTCATTCCATGTTGAAAACTTTTCAGCCATCTCAGCCCCCTAAAGATGACATAGTCGTCTTTGCTGATTATGTCGCTTGTTCCTTATATAAGATCAAAGATAAGCAAGCTGTATCCATTGCTAAGCACAGGATTAGCACTGTTTTGTTTGAAGCAGAAATGGGGAATTTTGATGTGAGACCTGGCTCTTTCCCGGCCAATTACTTTTGTCAGCAGGGCAGTTTTTAATTTGCAAGGCACCAATAATGTTTCTAATTATTTCATCATCAAGTTTTATTGTATTAGTTCGGAGTCACCATTGCACTCGTAACACTTCATAGTTGTATCCACTTAATAGCCTTTTATAGTATATTTAAAATTAAGCATATATGTATTTATTGATGTTTTTCAGTATTTGTTTCATTGGGTTCTGGAAAAGGAAAAAAGAATACTCTATTCTTTGAATAAGATTTTAATACTGAACAAGGAGTAAATTTCTTGCTCTTGACCTGTTGTAATACAAAGTGAATCTAAAACCTTATGTACAGTTTAAACAAATATTTTATAACTTACTCTATAATTTAAAGCATCAATCAAACAATCAATTAAATGATAGTCATTCTTTTAATAACGAAGTCATACAAACAAACGGTGAAATAATATCCTTGTTAGTTTTAAGCAATGCCCGCAAAAGTTTTTTGTGGAATGAATGCCCATTGACAAGACGAAAGATCTGTATAAAGGTGCTATGCTGCAGGACTAGTATATCGATGCCTATTCTTATGCTTTAGTTTCTGGTGCATTGGGTTCCAAGCATTGGCCATCCTTTTTCAGTGGTCCACTCGGTAATAGCTGGAAGATGACATATGGCATTTCTGTTCCTTCTATGTTCTTGACTTGATTAAATTATTATACTTTCTCTCCATGGACTGAAGCTGGTCTAAACTTGGATTCTTTGATATGGCAGACCATGTCTTAGTCCATTAAGTTACAAACTCCTTTCATCATTGCTTTCTTCTAATTTACATGTCGTAGTTGTCACTTGCTTGATTTTGGTGTTGTACGTATAATGCAAAAAACTTAATAGAAAGCAGTTAGGCCAAATTGTTTTTGTGTGTAGGTTTTATTTGGCTGTACATTGTAATGACCTTCGTATGTAGCCAATTACTGTCAATTTCTTAGATCCTGTATTTTACATAGAGATAACATGATGATACTAGTAGAACTTTTAACTGGCATTTTAGTCTAGGATGTGTTACCGGAAATTAAAAAAAAAAAATGGAAATCCGAATTTTATTCTACAAGAATACATTACATCTATATTATGTGGAATGCACTTTAGGATAACTAGTTCACTTATGTAGCTGCAGTATCTGCTTCATCATTTACATGCACATTTAAGTCTGCTTGTGACCCTTTTGTACACTGTATGTTGGAATAAAATACAGATAAACTAGTTAATGCAGCCAATGTTAGTATAGGTCACATACATGGTAAAACATATATTTTTATGCAGTTCAAATATTATATATATCATATATTATTCAACTATGTGTATTATGTTCCATCGTTCTTTTAAATTTCACGGTTTACTAATCTTTAGTTGTTAATTTGCTTCTTCAAAGAGCCTGTGGCTATGTACTTAGTAATGGAGAAGAGAAATGGTCAAGAAATACACTCTAGTTGTTTTCATATGTTGTAAAATTGTAATGGACAAATGCAATGCCAAAAAATTAACATCAACTCTTATTAATATTGCAGTTTACATACTAATGAACTTTTTTAGGTCATTATAACTTACTCTTGAAGACTTTTTCTTTTAGAGGACTTTTCTTAGTAGGGGGACCTTGATGACTTAATTAGGTGAGACTTTTTTTGGGAGGGACACCTTGTTGTAAGGTGTGGGATGGTTCTGTTATCATGATGGCTCTTCTATTAATAGTAATTTGTTTAAAATTAATATTCTTATACCAGATGCATAATATAAACATCTCATATACTCGCAACATTGTGCCACTCTTATGAACAATTCCATAGCTTCAAGTACAATATTGATATCAAATGGGAAATAGTTTAACTTGAAAATACATTGTGGTAACCTATCTTTTTTTCCCTTGACAGATTTTCACCTTTCATATATTTGTATTGGGTGTTATATATTCATGTGCTAAATAAGATTTCCTTGACATTTAATTTTCTGTCCTCAGGCCAATATTGTTGAGTTGGACATCATAATTCCATCAAAATTTCATAACTCGATGATTGGAGCTGGTGGCAAACTGATACAGAGTATTAGTGAAGAATGTGGAGGTGTTGCAATAAAGTTTCCTCCACCTGATGCTCGTTCTGATAAAGTAACAATCAGGGGCCCCAAAGATGAAGTGCAGAAGGCTAAACAAATGTTGGTGGAGCTTAGCAATGAAAAACAATTAGCAAGTTTCACCGCTGAAGTACGTGCCAAACCTCAGCACCATCGATTTTTGATTGGACGTAATGGTGCCAACATTCGTAAGATAAGAGATGCCACTGGTGCACGCATTATTTTCCCCACGGACAAGGATGAAGATAAGGAACTTATCACAATTATTGGAAAGAAGGATTCAGTGGCTAAAGCCAAGGAGCAGCTTTTGGCAACAATAAAAGAACTTGACCTTATCATTGAGGACACTATGACTGTTGACCCCAAACACCATCGCCACTTTGTGGCTCGTAGAGGAGAAGTTTTGCGTCAAATTGGTGATCAGTATGGAGGGGTCACCGTGTCATTCCCTCGAGCTGGAGTCCAGAGTGATAAGGTATGTTACTCTGATATAAGTCTACAGATCTTGGTATAGGGAGAATTATTACATAGGATTCATTATAGTAATACTGACAGATCAAGTATTGACACCCTAATATTTAAATGTCAAGCAAGGTTTAAGTACTGGTACTGTGATGCATATAGCTTTTGATTTCCTATTAGTGATAAGTTATATGAGACTTCACCGTGTCATGTTATTTTTTAAGAGAAAAGAAAAGCCCTTCATCCTATCATAACACCAACTTTTGTCAGAAATATTACAACAATTAGAAATGTAATTTCAGCTTGATAAGAGTAGTAACAGACACTGGAAAATAGGTCCTTAATACTTGTAATGTATATCTTTGCATTAACAATTATAAAGTATAATGCTGTCCTGAGAATGTTATGCATTCTTGTGTTTACAGTACTGTTGCTGTTTGTTACAATAAGATGAGCTGAATACAAACGTGTACTGTAAAACTAATAATAAGTGATATATTGCACAATTTTGAATCTAAAACAGAGTATCTACATTCATGAACACAACTGCAGTTTACTTAATCTCATCCTTCCTCGTCTTCTATATAATTCCTGGAATAATTTTTTTTAATGTGCCATATACCACAGAAATCGGCAATATAGCCACAGCTAAACCAACAAATGGAGGCACCAGTTAATCACACCTTACACTTTTTTTTTTTTTTTTTTTTTTTTTACCACACACCACACCATATCTTGCTTAGCAAAAAGTTTAAAAAGTGTTCAAATGAACTCTAACAATACTCATTGAGTGAAGAGATGAACAAAGCTAATATGATCTGCCTTAAAACAAACTCGGTAATACGAGTAATTATGCATGCAACTAATTCATAATTACTCTTTACATTTGTTATGTATTTGGAAAATTAGTGGAAGGACAAGCACTTCCTGCAAAATATCCTCTACCATTTCTTAATTCCATTTTACTTGAGTATGAGCAATTCTAGATGTCTCCCTTACTATTATGAAATTAATACTTTAGGCCGAGACACATTAACGAATATGGTGCAGCTTTGCCCCAGTTAGGTGCTACAAACATGACTGAAGATGCATTGCTAGTGTTTATTCCCTCCTCTTGTGATCAGTAACTTTAAATACACTCTCCTATGCGAGTAACTTCGATTAAATTTGACCTCCTGGCTTTGACCTGTAAATTTTAACACCATTTTGCCAGTTCCAAATTGGTGTAAATTTAGAAGTGCATTCAGATGTTCTTTAAAACTTGGGTTTTTTTTTATCTGCGTACTCTGTACTTTGGAACATAACAACATCTAACTTTATTCATTTGAAGACGGACATCCCAAAGTTTTTATAAATCTATTGATTATGATGTATTCATAAATATTAAATTTTTGTCATGCATCTTCATCATTTAATTTTCCTAGTTCATATATTCCCAACCCATTTATGTCTGTTGTAAGCTGTTAGTACTGAATGCATTTTATACTCTGCAGTGTGAGGTACTTAAAAATATTTTAATTTCAAAGTATATATCTGTTTCATTTCAGGTTACTCTCAAAGGAGCAAAGGAATGTGTTGAGGCTGCTAAAGCTCGAATATATGAGATAATCACAGATCTTGAAGAAATTGTGAGTATGGAAGTTGTTATTCCTCAGAGATACCATCGCACTGTCATGGGGGCTCGTGGTAGTAAGGTACAAGCTATTACCACCGAGTTTGATGTGCAGATCAAGTTCCCTGAAAAGGATCTCGGTAATGATATGGGACAAATGCAGCTAAATGGAGATGTTAATGGTGAAGCTGAAACAGCTAGACCACAAGACATAGTTCGTCTTTCTGGCAAGAAGGAGAAATGTGAAGGTGCTAGGGATGCTCTTTTGGCATTGGTGCCAATCATTGTGGAAGAGCAAGTTCCATTCAAACATCACCGATACATCATTGGGCAAAAGGGAGAAAATGTGCGCAGCATGATGACTGAATATGATGTAAACATTCAAGTCCCACCCCCACAGGACCAAAGTGACATCATCAAAATAACTGGTTCTCCAGCCAATACTGAAAGAGCTCGTTTAGCTCTCAGGGAGAAAGTTGAACAGCTGGAAGAAGGTGAGCGCGATCGTCAAGCAAGAGCATTCCAAATTCAGCTGAAAGTGGCCTCAGAGTACCATCCTAAGATAATTGGTAAACGAGGCGCAGTCATCTCAAAAATTAGAGAGAAGCATGATGTTAACATTCAGTTTCCCCCAAGGGGTGGTCCCGAAGAGGATGTCATTACAATCACTGGCTATGAAAAGAATGTGAATGAGGCAAAGGAGGCCATTTTAGCTATTACTGGAGAATTGGATAAGATGACAAAAAGCTCTGTTGAAATTGATAGCCGCATTCACTCCAGACTAATTGGGACACGAGGCAGAGCCATAAGAAAAATTATGGAGGAATTTAAGGTGAGAAACTGGAATACTACTATTGTATTTGCCATATCATTGCTCAAAAATCTCTAAATGCACTGTCATTAATATTATATTATATATATATATATATATATATATATATATATATATATATATATATATATATATATATACATACAGTAAAACCCCCCATTATCGCGGTAGTTCGGTTCCGGTACCCGGCGCGAGACAGGAAAACCGCGAAGTAGGATCAGCCTGTATGTGCATAGATATTTTAATTTATTTTTACGTTTACACTGTATAAACCCTCCCTGTACTGTTAACAAACCACCCTTTACTTCATAAATAACAGCATGCAACGTAAGTTTATACGAAAGTGATAAATAAAATTATGGTGAATGAAGTGGTAATTACATGACATGCTCATGTACATAGGTATTTTACAATAATAATTTGCAAAAAAAATAAAAAAAAAATAAAATAAAGGCGATACAAGGAAAACGCAAACCAAGAAACGCGATACAGTGGGGGATCACTGTATATATATATATATATATATATATCTGTCTACAAATGTAAGACATACTAAACTATTTTTATTTGTACCAGGTTGAGATAAAGTTCCCTCGTGGTGATGATAATGCTGACTCGGTAACAATCATAGGAGCTGTGGAGAATGTTGAAGAATGCAAAGACCATCTTCTCAATTTGATGGAGGAATATATGCAAGATATTGTGGAAAGAGAAGATATGGAAGTTTACATGAACCCTAATAAGAGTAACAATTTGTTCCAGTCTGATGAGTCATCTCATCACCAAGGAAGGGATGGTACAAAGGTTAGTCATACTGTAATTTATTATTCTGTAGGAATATCTTTCTTAGTGATGGTAGTGTAAAGTAGAGAGGTGAAGGCAGAAACCCCATCACAAGAGATAGGGGATTTGAATGGTAGATAACACTTTCGATTGGTACAAAAATTTTGCAGTACCTTTTTAACAAATTATGAAATTGACGTTGCTTAAGTTTTACCTCCAACATATATGCAATATTTATCCCCTCTGAATATCTTCTATTGCTTTAAACTACTGTCAATCATCAAACATCAGAAACCTTACAAACTGAGTCACTCAAGGATCCATTTTGTCACCCACTTTTTAACCTATACCTGCATGAATTACCCACTCCACACTCAGCCCAAATACACTTATTTTCCTACTCAATCAACATATCACTCGCGAGTACGCACCTGCAGACCTCCAGCCTTACCAGAAAACACTACACAGATGGTTCACCAGACTTAAATTAGCCCCATCCAAATCCACAGCTACTGTCCTCACAAGCTGGACAGCAGAACACTGTCACACACTACACCACCATGATCAACATCCCCTGGAAACACACAACCTAAAATCCTTGGTATAACATACAGTTCATCAATGTCATTTAAAGAACTGTTATAAACATAAAAAATAAACCGACACCAAAACTTAATGCCCTCTGATCACTTTATACAACAATGAAACCAATATAACAGCGTACATACAATATTTACACTGTTATGGAACTCGCAAGACCTGCTAGGGCTTCTGATCTATCTAAAATGCATCACTACTGTACAAAACAAAGTAATAAAAATAATCGCAGGCTGCACAGCTACATTACCTACAGATTACATACACCAAGAAACAAAAGTCCTCAAAGTCAAAGACCAGGTGGATATGAAAGTGGTATAAATACTTGCTGTAGCTTCCATAAAGCAAATCCACATGCCAAAACGCCAACAAACACCAAGGACCATTGATACAACGCCTACCACATGAAATTGCTAAACTGTTCTCCTTTCCCCTCTCTCCAAACAAATCCATACCCAATTAATTCGATTGTTCCCACCAGTCACTCAATGACAGCGCACAACTGCATGCGACATCTCCTGACATCCATCCTTCCAAATTCTCCCTTCCCTGTGAAGAGACATTCCACCTAGCCAGACTGCAGTGTGGACCCCACTAAACCTTTGAGAGCTATCTCAAGCGGCTGGATGACTCCGTCAGTGATTCCTGTCCAGGATTAACACATCACATCATACAATCAGTCAGATTATGGAATACTGCACTGCTTACTACGATATACGCCAACAATGCAAATATTTATTCTCAGAGCTCTTTTGGGAAAGCTTGGGATCGAGAGTGACCTCCTTAGGGACACACTCCTTGAAACAATTCATACTGTCACACCTCTAATTGTACTTCACCCTTTGGAACCATCTGATTTGCAAATTGTTGTAATCTACATCATCTTTAATTAGAAATAATTTCCTCATTTGCATTTACTACAACATTTGTTACCATACAGTAACTGATCTTACGGTAATGTATGAAAGCACATATTAGAATAGGAAAGTACCAGAGTCCCTACAGAGGGCCACAGCCAATCCTGGGCTTTCTAAAAGAGCTCTCAGGGAGCGTATGTTGGGTCCGGTGCAGTCTTCCATAATGTAATGATAGTATAACATGATTGTTGTACATCCTGGATAGGTATAGATAGAGTTTAGCCTCTTCTGCTAGCTCAGAGAGGCTGGGTGATGCCCACATTGCAGATGGCGTGATGGACTCCGTCCTTATGGGAAGGGAGGATTTGAAAAGATGGATGCTGGGAGGCCATGCTTGCAATTGTGTAGGAATGTTTACTTTCCACACAGATGCCAACTCTTCCTTTGTTGTTTTGCAAGAAGCAAAACGTGCTTGGCACCTTCTACTCTAATTTAGGGAGTGAAATAAGTTATGTACATTCACATTGAAAACTACATTATAGTGAGGATTATATTAGGAGAGTAGATGAAGTTAGAATTTTAGAATTACTTCAGTAAGAAAATCTGTTGATAATGCCTTGCAACCCTCTTGTGAAAATGTAAGAAAGATGTTTGTTTACTGCAATATTTTGGAATACTGAGTTTCTCTTGAAAAATGTTAACGCTCTACCTTGAACATTTTGTCCTACACGTTTTTATATATTACAGCAAGGATTTGTTGTTAGTGGAGCTCCTTGGACCCAGGAAGCTCCTAACATGAATTCCTCAGAAGACTTCCCATCTATGGGAGCTCCATCACCCCCTGTAGCTGCACCAACCATCTGGGGCCCACGCCGTTGAAGCAGATATTGGATTGCCTGTACACCGTAACCTCTGCCCTATTTTACTTATATGTTTATACAGTTTCAGGCAGCAGCTCATGTCTTATCTATGCATAGTTTATATATTGTAGGACAATTCAGCATGAATTTGATAATTATGTTGTATGTTTTTTGTTAACATTTTTTAACATTTATATTGTTGAATAAATCAAAATTAAAATTTTTTTATACATAATTATATATAATCTAAGTATATCCAGAGAATCGGGTGCGAGCTGGGCTTATGTACTATAATACCATATTTTCTTTTGTATCATAATGTGGTGTAAGGGTAAAGTTAGTAGCCATACATAGATGAAATGCTTCTAAATAAAGATATTTTCTGGACAGATTGATTGGGGGATCATCCCTGCCCAGGTTATTTAAGTCTTACATTAATTTAACTTCATGAAGCTGTGTGGTGTTATATTGTTTTGGGGTATTTTAAGTTAATGCTATTGTTAAAGTTTTTTTAACTAGGGGGACAACACTAACATTTTATCACGTGGAGCCACAGCAAATAATCACCATTGCCCAAGAGCCTTGTCAGGTTTCTTTGGGTTCCAAGTGAGTAACCCTTTAATTAAAAAAAAAATAAAAATCAGAAAGTGGTTCTTCCTCACTGTCTTGCTGCACGATGACGACCTTTTAACCTGACCTGGCCAACGCTAATTGGAAATATTCTCTTTACCATGAGTCATTTGCCAGTCTTCCCAGATGTACCACCAAAAACAAACCCTGGATGAGAGAATTCTCGCTTGTTATTATTCTTAAAGGACAAAATACAGTTTGTGTACTTTTCAATTTTTGTCCAGTAATTGTATTTATTTTGTCCTTTTTTTTGTTAAAATGTATTTAGCCTAAGTCTGTGCTGGCTTTAGAGGACAACTCATATCCAGGGATTGTTATGGCTCTATTAATGAAATAAATGTGAAAAAAAAAATGAAAATATCTGTTATAATTTTGTTACTTTGAAAAAAAAAAATTACAGTTGTTACTATACAGTATATTTTGTGTATTCCAAGACAGAGGTGAGGTTATTATGTGAGTAATGTAGCACATTGAGTCGATGCAACTCTCATGCAAGTGCTGCTGTATGTGGTTTTCACTTAATAAACTTATATTGGTACTAGTGTTTTATTTCTTGCAAACCTGGTTCAAGTATATTAAAAACGGTACCCATACTAATCATTCCCATATTCAGCTTCATATATCGGTTAGATTACAAACTGCAAGTAGAGAATGGTGTCATCGTTTCGGGAATTATGCAAAGGTGAAAATTATAAAGTACATGGAGACACTCCATTTACAAGTCCTGAAAGGGTGAGGAAAATCTAATATGAAAATTCGTACATCCACACCACTGACATCCTCAGACTGGATTGCTTTACCATAAAATGTTATCAAGGACATATTTTTCAAGAGATGAGAAGAGCTTAAAGGGATTTAAAACATCAAGAAGTCTGATGTTTTTGGGAAGCAATGCTGTAATAATATGCATATTCATAGGTTTGAATACTCCATACCTTTAAGAACTTCAACATGGCTTAAGTTCATTATAGACCACATAAAAGGCATGGGCTAGCCTTCCCACGAATTAATTCAACATCTGCCCCACTAACACTTGAGTTTAGTCAAGCTATCAACATACTGAATTGCAATACAAAGCTTGAGCTGTAAGAGTTCTCCAATACCATAAAGTCGCAGATCCATGAAAAGACTGCTCCTAAATACAAGAGAGGTGTTTGAGGATGTTTACCCCACATCTTCCTCCAGATTTCCTAGGGTTTGCAACAAACGGCAAGTCATTTAAACAAGTGGCTACCAAGATCTTGTAGAAAAGCTGGAATGAGTAGGTGCCTACCAAAGAAGTATCAAAATTATCTTCAAGAGCTGTTGTCAGTGAGAGTTACAAAATGACAGAGGAGGGGCTGCTACAGCTATAATTCACAGCAAGAGTAATGTAAAAGTCTACACTGCATATTAAACCATGGAGGAGTCTTTATATCCTAACAATTTTTAATATTTAATGGGCTGTTGATGATGCCGTCTCATACTAGACACTTGTACAAGAAATGAAAATGCAAACTATTGAAACCTCATAGGATATATATGTAGCAAGGTAAACCTTAGCAATAAACCATCTGAGCAAAGGTACAAAGCCAGCTTTTGAGAGAGAATCGCCATTTTCCTGTGCCTATACTCATCCACTATGACCAGGATTTCTGGTATGAAATATTAGTATACCATTTGATGAGGACAACAAAAATGATGATACACATAGTGCAAGTTAAGTATTAAGTGTACCAGGTGAGCGTTTAAAATAAATTATATTTAATGAAATTTAAAGTAAACAAATTTTCTTTGGTTAAATAATATACAGAACCATTAAGTGAAATTACTAGATTAAATAACAATCTAAATTCTTCAGTGTTAAGTAAGAATAAGTATGGCAGGAGTTTGTCATTGACTAGGGAGGTGACAGAACCGTGATCGAGCCCACTACAGGACATTAGGAAGGTCATCCAGCCTTCAATCCCAGGCTACAACATGTGTCCATTCCCACAATAGAAATGAAGACAAATAAAAAACAGCAAACATGCTTGTCCTTGAAACTATGGATTGAGTTAGCATTAACCTCCGTGCTAAGCGAAATTAATCATTCACTACTTTTACACTAAACAAAGTACTTCCTTACATCGTGCAAAGAAGTTTTCGAACAACTTTAAGCCATGACCTCTAGTTCTAGAGCCATCCATATCAAAATATCAATCCTTATCAACTATCATAACCATGAGAGAATTTAAAAACCGTCACCATATCCCCCTCATTGTTTTAGCATTGAGTAATGGTAAGTCTAATTCCCTTAACCTCTCCTCATAACTGAGATTGCGTATTTTTGGCACCAGATTCGTGGTAAATCTTTGTACTTTTTTAAGCTTAATTATGTGCTTTTTGTAGTGTGGATTTCAAAGAGGAGCAGCATATTCAAGCTTTGGCCTCACAGAGGATACATAAATATTTCTGAACATTTCCTTGTCCATGTGTCTGAGGGCTACCCTTACATTTGCTAAGAAAGCATATGCTGCCCTTTCTATGCCAGCTTTATGCATTTGGGGAGACAAATCTGCCAGTATGTTAACTCCTAGATCTCATTCTCTGTCTCTTGAAGTTCTCTTCTGCTATATATTATTCAAGCTTGGGCCTTCTTGCACTTTTCATTACCTTACATTTTGAAGTTGAACAGTAGATTTGTTGATGCCGAAATGGCGGCAGACATCCACGAACCTTCTTCATTCCTTCAGCATATCTAACAGTTTTACCTTTTCTGATATGGTCAACATCTTCCTTTGCCGCTTAGGCTTACTACCAGAAGCCGTATAAGATGAAGGATGCTTGGGAGGCATTGCAGAGGTTGAAAAACGAAAGTCACAAAATCACAAGCACAACATATTAAGAAGCATAATGCGAAAGGCGCACATGTGAGTAGACTGAACGGGTGAGGCGAGACAATGGAAGATGCTGGGAGAATGAAGCTTTAATCAAAAAGCCAATCAAACCCCATGATACAGAACATACAGAAAAACAATTCTGTGATTCGTCGTCTCCCACCCTTTCAGCCAATAGTATCCCATGAACTATCTCACGTAGGTGCGACCCTTTGCGTTTTCCAAGATGCCAATACAGTGTACGCTATCGTACAATATTTTACATGGTGCAATACTATGGGTTACATGTTTAAGTATGTTTTTTATTATTTTTTACTGTTTTATTATTCTTTGGCTAGGAAATACATTTTTTATCAATAAAATAATGAAAATACTGGAAATTTTAATATGTACTAACTCACGTAGGTGCGACCCTTTTCGTTTTTCAAAACGCCGATACCGGTATCGTACTTTCTATGGTGCATAGTTACATGTTTAAATTTAAGATTTTTATTATTTTTTACTTTTTATTATTCTTAGGCTGGGAAATACTTTTCTTTAGCAATAATATAATGAAAAAAATTATTTTTCAATAAAATAATGAAAATACTGAAAATTTTAATATTTTAATATTCTCGCATATACTCAAAAAAAGAAAGAAAAAAAAAACACGCGATGCACTGAATTCGCGATAGGTGAACTGCAATATAGCAAGGGTTCACTGCGTAAAATATATATATACAGTGATCCCCCGCTGTATCGCGTTTTCACTGTATCGCGGTTTTTTCTTTTTGCAAATTATTATTGTAAAATACCTAGGTACATCAGTATGTCATGTAATTACCACTTCATGCACCGTAATTTTATCAATCAGTTTCATATAAATTTACGTTGCATGCTGTTATTTATGAAGTGAAGGGTGGTTTGTTAACAGTACAGGGAGGGTTTATACAGTGTAAATGTAAAAATAAATTAAAATATCTATGTACATATAGGCTGATTCTACTTCGCGGTTTTCCTGTCTCGCACTGGGTCCCGGAACAGAACTACCGCGATAATGGGGGGATTACTGTGTGTATATATATATATATATATATATATATATATATATATATATATATATATATATATATATATATATATATATATATATATATATATATATATATATATATATAATATATATATATATATATATATATATATACACATACAGTGATCCCCCGCTGGATCGCGTTCCTTGTTCGCGTTTTCACTGTACCACGGTTTTTTGGGGTAAATTATTATTTTATTTCTTGGGTATATGCAAAAATATTAAAATATTAAAAAAAACAAAATTCTCAGTATTTTCATTTTTTTTATTGAAAAAACAATTTCATTATCTAATTGATAAAAAAAATTTATTTCCCAGCCTACAAATAATAAAACAGTAAAAAACATAAATTTAGATATACGTACGTACAGTATAACTCACAGTATTGCATCATGCGAAATAGTGTCCGACAGCATACAATGTATTGGGCTCGCAGCTACGTGAGCTAGCATATATATTTATATTTCCAGTAGTTTCATGATTTTATTGATAAAAAAATGTAATTTCTTAGCCTAAGAATAATAAAACAGTAAAAAATAGTAAAAAACATAAATACTAACAGTATTGCAACATGTAAAATCCGATACCGCTATCAGCGTTTCGGACAAAGGCTCGTTCAGTCTAACTCATGTGTGCGCCATTCACGTTGTGCTTATTAAACGTTTTGCTTGTGTCCGATAGCGTACAATGTATTGGGGTCGCAGCTATGTGAGCTAGCATATATAGTTATATTTCTAGTAGTTTCATGATTTTATTGATAAAAAAACATATATCTTAGCCTAAGAATAATAAAACAGTGAAAAATAGTAAAAAACATAAATACAGTGTTCCCCCGGTTATTCGCGTTTCTTGGTTCGCGTTCTTACTGTATCGCGGGTTTTTTTTTTGGAAAAAAAAATAAAAAATAAATATATAAATAAATAAATAAAGATTATTGTGACACCAGGATGGGCCAAAAAAATTATAAAATAAAACAGCCTTTATCAGGCTGTAGAGAGAAACAGAGATGGAGAGTGTAATGACCTGTCAGATGTGAAGGGATTATAAAAGATGTGTAATGAATATCCAGCTCTCTGCTGGGTTTTATCCAGCTCTCTGCTGGGTTTTAATATACCTCTGCATTACTTTCATGATGTCTATTCCAATAATGCTCCTTAGATCTTGTTATTATTATTATAATTATTATTATTATTATTATTATTATTATTATTGGCGACAATAATTTTCCTTTGATGATGATTGTGGAGATTATTATCAATATTATTATTATTATTATTATTAAGGGCTCATCATTGTTTGAACATATGTTGGTTTAATTTACTTTAATAACTGTGTACATTGCCCCTCCCTAGTTTGCTGGGACAAAGAGAGTGTGGGGGGTTGGATAGAATAGAATGTTGAGAGAGAGAGAGAGAGAGAGAGAGAGAGAGAGAGAGAGAGAGAGAGAGAGAGAGAGAGAGAGAGAGAGAGAGAGAGAGAGAGAGAGAGAGAGAGAGAGAGAGAGAGAGAGAGAGAGAGAGAGAGAGAGAGAGAGAGAGAGAGAGAGAGAGAGAGAGAGAGAGAGAGAGAGAGAGAGAGAGAGAGAGAGAGAGAGAGAGAGAGAGAGAGAGAGAGAGAGAGAGAGAGAGAGAGAGAGAGAGAGAGAGAGAGAGAGAGAGAGAGAGAGAGAGAGAGAGAGAGAGAGAGAGAGAGAGAGAGAGAGAGAGAGAGAGAGAGAGAGAGAGAGAGAGAGAGAGAGAGAGAGAGAGAGAGAGGAGAGAGAGAGAGAGAGAGAGAGAGAGAGAGAGAGAGAGAGAGAGAGAGAGAGAGAGAGAGAGAGAGAGAGAGAGAGTCTTTAATTAACTCTTGTTCACTCAACCAAAACTACATTATTTGTTGTAAAAATAAATGGTTTAATTACAAATTCGTAATAATAATGATAATAACAATAATAATAATAATCTCCACAATCATCATCAAAGGAAAATTATTGTTGCCATAATAATAAGAATAATGATAAGATCTAAGGAGAATTTTTGGAATAGACATCATGAAAGTAATGCAGAGGTATATTAAAACCCAGCAGAGAGCTGGATATTCATTACACATCTTTTATAATCTCTTCACATCTGACAGGTCATTACACTCTCCATCTCTGTTTCTCTTTACAGCCTGATAAAGGCTGTTTTATTTTATAATTTTTGGCCCGTCTTGGAGTCATAATCACCTAAAAAAAAAAAATAATAATTATAATATATATAATAATAATAATAATAATAATAATAATAATTTTTAGGTGTTCCTACTTCGCGGAAATTCACCTATTGCAGTCGGTCCCGGAACCGAACCCCAGCGATAAACGAGGGATTACTGTATATATATATATATATATATATATATATATATATATATATATATATATATATATATATATACTGTATATACAGTATATAGTGGTGACCCCAACCCATGAAAGCCTGTAGCCACAAACAAAATTTTCAACAAATTTTGACCCCAACCCACGAACACACAAGGTAAATGACAATGCGATGAATATTTTTAGAAAAATTTACCAATGAAGAAAAGACAAATTTCTCTGGATCATTTCTATGTCCCAGTAGGAAGGGAAGCAGCTTCCAAAAGAGAAAAGAGAGAGAAAACACCAGAAATAGAGCCTGTATTAGAAGAGTTCCATAACGTTTTTAAGTAAGGTGACTCTCCTTCCAAAAATTAGTCCCCCTCCTCCTCCTCCACCATCCACATATGCCAGCAGCAATAATCCACAAAGGTAAATACAGTACTGTTTCTTACATACAATATTTTTTATTTTTTTTTACCTACAACATGTACTCTTTCCTGCTGTATTTGTTATTAGTGGGAGGATGAGACAACTTTTTTCTAAGCCTTGAACTTTGCTATTTTAAACTGGGTATCAAGTAGTGTATCCTGTATACGTAAATATGTACATGTTTTACTTTAGTAGAGTAGAATTCCTTCTATATTTAAATTAATTTTCCCATTTATAACCGGTATTATATTTCTTATTTTTAGCGACAAAATTTTTTTTTAAATGAATATTTATTGTAACCAGGAATGAATTAATTGAATTTACATGCTTTTCAATGGGAAAAATAAATCCAACCCTAGAACATGTATTGAGAACGGATTAAGTTTATGGGATGAGGTCACCACTGTGTATATATATATATATATATATATATATATATATATATATATATATATATATATATATATATATATATATATATATATATATATATATATATATATATATATATATATATACACAGGGAGTCCCTGTTTTAAGTCGTTCCAAGTTAAGTACTTTTGAGGTTACATCAGAGACCAATAAATAAATTAATAAATCAATTTTTAGACATACCAGTCATCCAGATGCAAACCAACCACAACAGTAAAGGTAAGCAATCCTGTATAGTATCCTTTAATTATTTCCATGTATTTGATTAAGAACTTACAATAGTAAAGGTAAGCAATACTGTATAGTGTACTTTATTTCTATGTATTAGATTAATAATTTGGGTTATTTTTCTATGAATTAGAGAATTTATTTTTAGTATTGTGGGGGATCTAGGTTCAAATTAAAGGTGTGTTCCGACTCAAGTCAGTTGTGAGGAACGGAAACCTGACATAAAGTGGGGACCCCCTGAGAGTATATATATATATATATATATATATATATATATATATATATATATATATATATATATATATATATATATATATATATATATATATATATATATATATATATATATATATACACAGTGATCCTTCGCTGGATCGCGTTTCTTGGCTCACGTTTTCACTGTACCACGGTTTTTTTTTGGCAAATTATTATTATTTTTTTTTTTTGGTATATGCAAAAATATTAAAATATAAAACAAATAAAAATTTTCAGTATTTTAATTTTTTTATTGAAAAAAACATATTTCATTATCTAATTGATAAAAAAAAAATTTACTTCCCAGCCTACGAATAATAAAACAGTAAAAAATAGTAAAAAACATAAATTTAGATATACGTACGTACAGTATAACTCACAGTATTGCATCATGCGAAATAGTGTCCGATAGCGAACAATGTATTGGGGTCGCAGCTACGTGAGCTAGCATATATATTTATATTTCCAGTAGTTTCATGATTTTATTGATAAAAAAACGTATTTCTTAGCCTAAGAATAATAAAGCAGTAAAAAATAGTAAAAAACATAAATACTAACAGTATTGCAACATGTAAAATACGATACCGCTATCAGCGTTTCGGACAAAGGCTCGTTCAGTCTAACTCACGTGTGCGCCGTTCACGTTGTGCTCATTAATACATTTTGCTTGTGATTTTTTTACTCGCATATTTTAACCTTTGCAATGCCTCCCAAGCATCCTTCATCTTCTAAGGCTTCTTGTAGTGAGCCTAAGCGGCAAAGGAAAATGTTAACCATAACAAATAAGGTAAGCTTACCTATCACGTACACATAAATTTACGTTGCATGCTGTTATTTATACCGCTATCAGCGTTTTGGACAAAGGCTCGCTCAGTCTAACTCACGTGTGCGCCGTTCACGTTGTGCTTACTAATACGTTTTGCTTGTGATTTTTTTACTCGCATATTTTAACCTTTGCAATGCCTCCCAAGCATCCTTCATCTTCTAAGGTTTCTTGTAGTGGGCCTAAGCGGCAAAGGAAAATGTTAATCATAACAGATAAGGTAAGTTTACCTATCACGTACATATAAATTTACGTTGCATGCTGTTATAAGTAAAGGGTGGTTTTTTAACAGTGCAGTTAGGGTTTATACAGTAAACGTAAAAATAATTGTAAAATACCTATGTACATGAGTGTGTCATATAAATTTATGCTTGCATGCTGTTATTTATGAAGTAAAAGGTGGTTTGTTAACAGTACAGGGAGGGTTTATACAGTTTATACGGTGTAAATGTAAAAATAAATTAAAATATCTATGTACATATAGGCTGATCCTACTCCGCGATTTTCCTGTCTCGCGCCGGGTCCCAGAACCGAACCCTCGCGATAATGGAAGGAACACTGTGTGTATATATATATATATATATATATATATATATATATATATATATATATATATATATATATATATATATATATATATATATATATATATATATATACAGTATATATATATATATATATATATATATATATATATATATATATATATATATATATATATATATATATATATATATATATATATATATATATATATATATATATATATATATATAGTATACATACATACATACATACATACATACATACATACATACATACATACATACATACATACATACATACATACATACATAAAGAGACAGTAATCGAAAAAATGAAAGACGTTGTGATGGAAAGGGCAAACCCACTCATCAGACAGGCACTTGATAAGGAGAAGACAGTGGTAATCTCAGGCATAAGTGAATCCCAGGAGCCAACATGGCAGGGGAGACTTGAAGAAAATAAAGCTAGGGTTGTAGACCTGATAAGAAAGCTTGGAGTAGTATGTGGTCCTGAGGATATTGTAAACATACACCAACTAGGTAAATATTCGAGGGAAGGAAAGCCGAGACCAACAAAAGTAACCTTTGAGAGAGGGGAGACATGTAGGGAAATATTGTTGAGAAAAAAAAGTCTAAAAGACCTTCAAGAATGCAAAGAAGTGTTCATTAGACGATACAGAACACAGGAAGAGATGGGAAAGATCAAAAACTTGTTGCAAGAGGCAAGAAGGTTAAATGATGAAAGAAATGAAGAAGAGAAGAAAAATTTTCGTTACGGAATACTTCCAGACAAAGGGGAGATAAAGAAGATAATGACAGAAGATCAGGGGATGGGGCCTCATTAAGATTGTTATACACAAATGCTGATGGATTAGCTGGTAAGGCAGTAGAATTAAAAGATAGGATTCACAACAGTAAGGCAGATATAGTAGCAATTACAGAGACTAAGTTGAGTGAGGACATAAACAGTGTCACAGTTTTTCCTAAGGGCTTCAGAATACTAAGGGTCGAAAGATCTGAGAGGACTGGTGGAGGGATAGCACTGCTCATAAGTGAGAGGATTCAAGTTGAAGAGATAAACTTGGCTATAGAAAGTGAGTTCAGGGAATTTCTTGTTGCTCGCATAAATACTGGGTCAGAGAGCATTATAATAACTGTTGTATACAACCCACCAAGGAACCAAAATAGGCTTGAAATTTATGAGGAAAGTCATATAGGTACGATTGAAGTCATAAACTCAGTTGTTAACATGGCGCGGGAGAAAAAATGTAGGATTTTGATTATGGGAGACTTTAATCATAAAGAGATAGATTGGATAAATCTTGACCCACACAGTGGTGAGGACTCCTTTGGGGCAAGATTCCTAGATTGCGTACAAGGGAATTTCCTACACCAACATGTAATGGAACCAACAAGAGCCAGGGGTGGGGATGAGCCATCACTACTTGATCTGGTGTTCACAGATAATGTGTTGGATATTGAAAATATTGAGTATGAACCACCAATTGGAAAGAGTGACCACTGTGTGTTGTTGATGGAGTATATCATTGAAGACATTCTTCCTGAGAGTAGAGGCACTGAGGACATGAGGAGGAACTATCAGAAAGGAGATTACATCAAAATGAATGAGCTTTTTGCAGTTATTGACTGGAGAACCTTATTTTACAACAAATCTGTACAAGAAATGTATGACATCTTTTGTGAGAAATATGGGAAGATTGTAGATTGCTGCATACCTGTCACCAAAGTAGGTGTAATTCATGCCAGAGAGAAATGGTTCGATAATGGGTGTAAAAGAGCTAAGGAGTGGAGAGACAAATGCTGGAAAAGGTATAGGAGGAGAAAAAACATAAATGCCTGGCAAACCTACAAAAGAGCAAGAAATGACTACCTAAGTAAAAGGAGAGAGGCAGAGAAAGATTATGAGAGGGACACCACCAGGAAGGCGAAAGAAAATCCCAAGCTTTTCCACAGCTTTATCAGAGGAAAACTGAAGGTAAAAGAACAGGTTTTAAGGCTAAAGAGAGCGGATGGAAGCATCACTGAGACGGACGAAGAGATCTGCAAAGAATTGAACAAGGAGTTTCAGTCAGTATTTACAGTAGAAAATACCCCACCCCCTCAGATTGCAGTGATAGAAGCTCAAGGGCCGGTATTAGAGAACATCAACCTTACAGCCACAGAGGTATGCAAAGCGCTGATGGATTTAGATGTTCATAAAGCTACAGGTCCTGATGACATATCCCCTCATGTGCTTAAAAAATGCGCAAACACAATATCAGTGGCACTAAGTATCATATTTAAGGAGTCATTGGAGTCGGGGGAGATTCCAAGATGCTGGAAACAAGCAAATGTGATACCTATCTTCAAAAAGGGAAGGAGGGATACGGCTCTGAACTATAGACCAGTTTCCTTGACCAGCATAGTTTGCAAACTTATGGAGAAACTACTAAGGAAACATATCTCTCTTCACTTGGAATCCTTCAACTTTTTGTC
>JAXCGZ010000155.1:80000-90000 GCA_037179515.1 Halocaridina rubra
AAAAGTAAGAGACAAGAATAATGGTGGAGAACTTCAGGAAGATCTAAATAGTCTGCATGAGTGGTCAGAAAAGTGGCTAATGAACTTCAATACTTTTACATGTAAGGTAATGAGAATGGGTACAAGTGCAAGAAGGCCCAAGACTGACTACTCAATGGCAGGAGTAGAACTTCAAGAGACAGAGAATGAGAGAGATCTAGGAGTAAACATACTGGCAGATTTGTCTCAAGAAATGCATATAAATGGCATAGCATGGGCTGCATATTGTTTCTTAACAAATGTAAGGACAGCCTTCAGGCAAAGACGGGGAAGTGTTCAGAAATATTAATGTGACCTATGTGAGGCCAAAGCTTGAATATGCAGCCCCCTTTTGGAATCCACACTTCAAAAAGCACCCTATTAGGGTAGGAGAGGGAGGGGGAGACCAAAGCGTAGGTGGATGGATTGCATCAATGACGACCTGAGGTCTAAAGGTTTGTTGGGGGATGAGGTTTGGGACATGAACATATGGAGAACACTGGCCAGAAACATCGACCCCACATAAAAGTGGGAAAAGATGTAGTAGTAGTAGTAGAAGAAGCAATATATATATATATATATATATATATATATATATATATATATATATATATATTATATATATATATATATATATATATATATATATATATATATATATATATATATATATATATATATACACAATCCATCCAAACCATTTCGAAAATCTGTTCTGTAGGAAGGAATTAAGGTATGAGATTGCAGTCCTTGACTCTCCTATTCCTTTGAGTTGGCTCTAACGACATGGACGGATTTTTGTCCCTCATATAAAGTACAAGGGCTACGGCAATAATAATAATAATAATAATAATAATAAAATTAAATTAAAAAAAATGGATTTATAGTTTTTGCAAGGACCATGAACTCACCATATACTCTTAGGTTAAATCGTCCACAATTCTTTTATTTACCTAATTAATTATTTTTGACGTCAGTAAGAGGGAACAATTTCTAAATAAAACAAAGCTAATTAGTCTTTCTCCCCCCTCCCCCGACACGTACACTGATTTATGCCATTCTTATTACGAGGTGATTAAACAACACACACACACACACACAAATATGTTTTATAGGAAAATAGAGGTATCCATCAGAATTAGGAATATGTTTGCTTATGAACGACCCAAAGTTTACATCAAGACCATGGACTAGGCTTGGGTTAACATTGCACTCACTACATGCTTAAAATGACCAAGGTTGGTAACATCTTCCAACAGTTGCAATTCTCGTTTCTTGCTGAAAGGGTCAAGACTAAAAACTCAACAGCAGGTAATATACCTATGAGATCAGAGTACAATATTTCACTAACTCCCTGCACTCATATATATATATATATATATATATATATATATATATATATATATATATATATATATATATATATATATATATATATATATATATATATATATATAACCAAGCAAGCACATTACATATGTGAAAACATATGTAATGTGCTTGCTTGGTTATTTCATGGCCCGAATGAGATTGGGAATTGAATTAAATGCTACAATGAAGCCACGAGTGAGGTTGGGGAATCTGTAATGTGAGCATAGTGGCATTCAGTTAAAATGCGTTCATTCCTAAGTATAGCAGATATAAGCTATAAGGTTGGATTCCTTTTAACCTTCTGTGGTGTAGTGGTAGCGCCTTGACTTAATAATCATAAGTCCTAGGTTCGAGTCCCGGTCGGGTTAAAAAATTATTCATGTTTCCACATATGTAATGTGCTTGCTTGGTTATTTCATGGCCCGAATGAGATTGGGACTTGAATTAAATGCTATAATGAAGCCACGAGAGGGGTTGGGGAATCTGTAATATGAACATAGAGGCATTCAGTTAGAATGCGTTCATTCCTAAGTATAGCAGATATAAACTATAAGGTTGGATTCCTTTTAACCTTTTGTGGTGTAGTGGTAGCGCCTTGACTTAGTAATCATAAGTCCTAGGTTCGAGTCCCGGTCGGGGTAAAAAATTATTCATGTTTTCACATATGTAATGTGCTTGCTTGGTTATTTCATGGCCCGAATGAGATTGGGACTTGAATTAAATGCTATAATGAAGCCACGAGGTTGGGGAATCTGTAATATGAACATAGTGGCATTCAGTTAGAATGCATTCATTCCTAAGTATAGCAGATATAAACTATAAGGTTGGATTCCTTTTAACCTTCTGTGGTGTAGTGGTAGCGCCTTGACTTAGTAATCATAAGTCCTAGGTTCGAGTCCCGGTCGGGTTAAAATATTATTCATGTTTTCACATATGTAATGTGCTTGCTTGGTTATTTCATGGCCCGAATGAGATTGGGACTTGAATTAAATGCTATAATGAAGCCACGAGTGAGGTTGGGGAATCTGTAATATGAACATAGTGGCATTCAGTTAGAATGCGTTCATGCCTAAGTATAGCAGATACAAGCTATAAGGTTGGATTCCTTTTAACCTTCTGTGGTGTAGTGGTAGCGCCTTGACTTAGTAATCATAAGTCCTAGGTTCGTGTCCCGGTCGGGGTAAAAAATTATTCATGTTTTCACATATGTAATGTGCTTGCTTGGTTATTTCATGGCCCGAATGAGATTGGGACTTAAATTAAATGCTATAATGAAGCCACGAGTGAGGTTGGGGAATCTGTAATATGAACATAGTGGCATTCAGTTAGAATGCGTTCATTCCTAAGTATAGCAGATATAAGCTATAAGGTTGGATTCCTTTTAACCTTCTGTGGTGTAGTGGTAGCGCCTTGACTTAGTAATCATAAGTCCTAGGTTCGAGTCCCAGTCGGGGTAAAAAATTATTCATATATATATTTATATATATATATATATATATATATATATATATATATATATATATATATATATATATATATATATATATATATATATAGAGAGAGAGAGAGAGAGAGAGAACTTTCTTATGGAAAAGAGCCCTATTTTGACCTTACAATTTCTGTTCTAAGTAAATTCCAATGACCAACTCTTTCTCACGCTGAAATGTACCTCCTTATATCCTGCAAAGGAGCTTTCTTTCGAAGCTGCAAATTATGATTCTAGCTCTAGAGCTATTAATATCCAAGTAATCGCTCCCTATCAACTCTGTTAAAACCAGTCTCAAAAGAGGTGTTATTACAAATGAGGAAATAATCTTTATATACTAGGTTTAGTAATTTTGACATCATGACATTATTGTTCCTTCACATCGGACGAGTCACAATACTCCCATCTGTTATTCTTTGCGCCCAGGTCCGACGAGGGCAGTTTTCTTCGTTCGTTCTGGTGTCACACTCATTAAAATAAATATTTTTTTTTCACTTTCAAACAATGAAGTCAGCAATTTTTACCTGTTTCGTCTACCTGGACACTGGTGAACATCTTGCCAATATCGACAAAGACGAGTTTTGCATTCGTAAAGTCTTTTGGGGGGTTACTTCTTAGACATAAGTAGAATGAATATATAAATAATAAGTGACAAGATCATGATATTGCCTGAGAAGTTTTTCAGCATTATGCTTCGCAATGCCAATCGGAACGTATATTTATGGAAGGTGCTCTCTCTCTCTCTCTCTCTCTCTCTCTCTCATATATATATATATATATATATATATATATATATATATATATATATATATATATATATTAGAACGTACTCAAATGTCTGTACATTTATGGAAGGAACGAGCTATATATATATATATATATATATATATATATATATATATATATATATATATATATATATATATATATATATATATATATATATATATATATATATATATATATATATATATATATATATATATATATATATATATATTATATATATATATATATATATATATATATATATATATATATATATATATATATATATATATATATATATATATATATATATATATATATATATATATATATATATATATATATATATATATATATATATATATATATATATATATATATATATATATATATATCAAATAAGCACATTACATATGTGAAAACATGAATAATTTTTTTACCCCGACCAGGACTCGAACCTAGGACTTATGATTACTAAGTCAAGGCGCTACCACTACACCACAGAAGGTTAAAAGGAACCCAACCTTATAGCTTATATCTGCTATACTTAGGAATGAACGCATTCTAACTGAATGCCACTATGTTCATATTACAGATTCCCCAACCTCACTCGTGGCTTCATTTTAGCATTTAATTCAATTCCCAATCTCATTCGGGCATGAAATATCAAATAAGCACATTACATATGTGAAAACATGAATAATTTTTTTACCCCGACCGGGACTCGAACCTAGGACTTATGATTACTAAGTCAAGGCGCTACCACTACACCACAGAAGGTTAAAAGGAACCCAACCTTATAGCTTATATCTGCTATACTTAGGAATGAACGCATTCTAACTGAATGCCACTATGTTCATATTACAGATTCCCCAACCTCACTCGTGGCTTCATTTTAGCATTTAATTCAATTCCCAATCTCATTCGGGCATGAAATATCAAATAAGCACATTACATATGTGAAAACATGAATAATTTTTTTACCCCGACCGGGACTCGAACCTAGGACTTATGATTACTAAGTCAAGGCGCTACCACTACACCACAGAAGGTTGAAAGGAACCCAACCTTATAGCTTATTCATGTTTTCACATATGTAATGTGCTTATTTGATATTTCATGCCCGAATGAGATTGGTTATTGAATTAAATGCTAAAATGAAGCCACGAGTGAGGTTGGGGAATCTGTAATATGAACATAGTGGCATTCAGTTAGAATGCGTTCATTCCTAAGTATAGCAGATATAAGCTATAAGGTTGGGTTCCTTTTAACCTTCTGTGGTGTAGTGGTAGCGCCTTGACTTAGTAATCATAAGTCCTAGGTTCGAGTCCCGGTCGGGGTAAAAAAATTATTCATGTTTTCACATATGTAATGTGCTTATTTGATATTTCATGCCCGAATGAGATTGGGAATTGAATTAAATGCTAAAATGAAGCCACGAGTGAGGTTGGGGAATCTGTAATATGAACATAGTGGCATTCAGTTAGAATGCGTTCATTCCTAAGTATAGCAGATATAAGCTATAAGGTTGGGTTCCTTTTAACCTTCTGTGGTGTAGTGGTAGCGCCTTGACTTAGTAATCATAAGTCCTAGGTTCGAGTCCCGGTCGGGGTAAAAAAAAAAAAAATTATTCATATATATATATATATATATATATATATATATATATATATATATATATATATATATATTATATATATATTATATTATATATATTATATATATATATATATATATATATATATATATATATATATATATATATATATATATATATATATATATATATATATATATAATATATATATTATATTATATATATATATATATATATATATATATATATATATATATATATATATATATATATATATATATATATATATATATATATATATATATATATATATATATATATATATATATATATATATATATATATATATATATATATATATATATATATATATATATATATATATATATATATATATCTCGTGTTTTGAAGCTCTGCAATATATTATTTTTTCTCATTTTTCAGTACTATGACGATGCCACAAATGTGCTTGTTGCTCATGATAGTGCACAGAATCATTTTAGTGTTACCACAAAAGACATTGCCACAAACATTATTCGAAAGGACGGAAGGTCTTAAATGTGGCCAACCTATTATAGAAAATTCAGTCCCAACGCTCACTTCCTGTGCTGCTATATGTGGTCAAGGTAGATAATACTATACTTTTAATGCCTTTTGCAATTTTCCTGCAAGCCCCTCTGTCATATACAGTATGTTTATATATATCATCAAACATATACATAATTTTTGTAAATCATTATCAGACTGTTTTGAGCAATATCATGTTTTCTTAAAAGTGAAGTAGTGCAGTATATATTCTCTTATTTTTCCTCTCCCTAATACATGTATATGACACTTGACTATCTGCAGTTCCAGGTTGTCTTGCTTTTAATCTCGCTGGACCTAGAGGCGACAAAAGTCGTTCTTGTGAAGTTCTAACCTCTATTGATAATTGCCACACCACCAAAAACTTCAACTTTTATTCTCCATATGGTTCGTATATGGCATCCAAATATGTGACACAATCCACTCCAGAAAAGCCAACTACAAAACTGGGATCATCTTTCACAAGTAATCCAACAGCATCAGCAGCAATAACAGATAAAATAGCAATATCTGGAAATCCTATTGCAAAAATGTCTTCATCATATTCAACTCATCTCACAGCTTCAAGACCAGCAGGAATTTTAACTGGTACCCCCAGAACTGCAGCAGGATCACAAACTCCATCCATGCCTAAAGCTAAAGTACCCCTTGGTTCCACGAGAGTTTTACCTGGAGCATCTTCTACAGTTATGCCTACTACAGCAAGGACTGCAACACGTGTAGGTTTGCCAACAGTTACAAATACAGCTATTTCTTCCTCAGCTACAACAAATAAAGCTGAGGATTCCACTTCAACCATTGCTACAGCTGCAGCTTTATCTGCAATAAAAACAGATGAAAGTGTGCCTAAAACAAATATATCTTCCAATGCAACCACCACTACAGCTGTAAATGTGCCTATAAAGACTGTAGCTTCCATTGAAACCATCGCTACAGCAACAGATATATCTGTAACTAAAACAACATATGCAAGCATGACTACAGCAGCTCCAGCTCCCACTGCAACCACCCCTTCGGCTACAGAGTTTTCTGCAATTAAATCAACAGATACAAGTGTCCCTACAACAGCTGTAACTTCCACTGCAATCATCCCCACAACAGATACAAATATGCCCATAACAACTGCAGCTTCCACTGCAACTGACACTACAGTTGCATATTTATCTGTAACTAAAACAACAGATGCAAATGTGATTATAACCGATGTAGCTTCTACTGCTACTGTTACAGATTTATCAACAACTAAAACTGCAGATGTCAGTTTGCCTACAACAGCTACATTTTTCAGTGCAACAATTGCTACTGCTGCAGATTTAACCACAAGTAAAACAACAGATGCAAGTGTGCTTATTACAGCTGCAGCTTCCACTGCAACCATCACTACAGCTGCAGATTTACCAGTAACTAAAACAACAGATACAAGTATATCTACAACAGCAGCAGTTTCCACTGCAACAATCGCTACAACTGCAGATTTATCTGTAACTGAAACAAAAGATACAAGTGCGCCTTTAACAACTGCACCTCCCACTTCAACCACTGCTACTGTTGCAGATGTATCCAATACTAAACCAACAGATCCAAGTGTGCCTATAACAGATGTAGCTTCCATTGCTACAGCTGCAGATTTACCTGTAACTAAGACAACAGATACAAGTATGTCTACAACAGCTGCAGTTTCCACTGCAACCATTGCTACAACTGCAGGTTTATCTGTAACTAAAACAAAAGATGCAAGTGCGCCTCTAACAGTTGCACCTCCCACTGCAACCACTGTCACTGTTACAGATATATCCACACTTCAAACAACAGATCCAAGTATGCCTATAACAGATGTAGCTTCCATTGCAACCATTGCTACAGCTGCAGATTTACCTGTAACTAAAACAACAGATACAAGTATGTCTACAACAGCTGCAGTTTCCACTACAACAACTGCTGATTTATCTGCAACTAAAACAACAGATGTAAGTATGCCTATAACAGTTGCACCTCCCACTGCAACCACTGCTACTGTTACAGATATATCCACACCTAAAACAACAGATCCAAGTGTGCCTATAACAGATGTAGCTTCCACTGCAACCACTGCAGATTTACCTGTAACTAAAACAACAGATACAAGTATGTCTACAACAGCTGCAGTTTCCACTGCAACCATTACTACAACTACTGATTTATCTACAACTAAAACAACAGATGCAAGTTTGCCTATAACAGATATAGCTTCTACTACAGCATATTTATCCACAACTAAAATAGCAAATGCAAGTTTGTCTATAGCAGCTGCACCTTCCACTGCACCCATAGTTACAGATCCAGCTTTGTCTGTAACCACAACTTCAAGTTTACCTGCAAAAGATACTACAGTTGCCGCTTCTACCGTAACCAACACTACAGCTGCATTTGCTCATACTACTACATTGATCCCTATCCCTACCCTTAAAACTTCAAGCATATCAGAAAATATGACAGAAATTTCGACTCTTTCTGGACAGTTACCTACAACTTCAAGTGATTATACTTTTCCATCTGCAGCTATGACGGAATATCATCCAGGGTCAAATAGTTTAAGCTCCACTGATTCCCATACTACAGGAGTGATGTCCACCACAACCCATAACACAGGTGTCGATTATACTGAAACTACATATGAAGCTAAAACTTTCTCTGAGACCACCAAAACTGTCACTTCTCTTGCAAGTACTCAAAATAAAAAAGGATACACGGTTGCTGTTGCCACGACAGCGACAACTGCACCAGCTTCAAGTGTCACCACTGTAGCCTCTACCACTTCTACTCCACAATCAACGCAAGATGCTTCAGCCATAAGCTACAGCAGGACTACTAAACTATCTACTACAACTTCTCTGACAACAGATTGTCAGAATATAGGTGAGTATCTGTAGATCTACTTTTCCTATACGAGTCCACAGATCTGCTTTTCCTATACGAGTAGTAAAGTAATGGGTAAAGATTTAAAACTTGTATGCGTAATATGCTGGACAGTTATTTTCGGAAACAAGTTTATTTACAGCATATCTCATTTTAATGACACTTCTAATACCATTGTTTTTCCTTTAGCAGTCACCAATTCGCACTTACAACAGAACGTTAACACAGAAGTGAAGCTCTCGGGTCAACAGTGCAGTGCAGGCAAAGTGATGAGTACCATCCATCCATGTAAAACTGAATTCTACTGCAAGTAACTTACGAGTTGTTAATCAAGTAAAATGCTATACGGGTTATCACTTCCTAATAAAAATTGAAAAATTTTATTCAACCTTTCTGTCTTCAAATATATGTATAAATTTCATATCAAATTCTTTGTTTCTGTTTCTTAAAGGTGTACCTGTTACGGAAGGATGGTATGTTAATCTAAGTAAATGCTCTGAGATATCTACGAAGTCTACTGATCCAGTCACTTGTTCAAGCAAAAAGATTGCTGTTGGATATAATTACGCTGACGGGGTTGAAACTCTTCGGTGCTGCAACACTAAAGAAAAATCAACTGATGATGATGACAAGGAGGCGAAGGAAGATGATAAAAACTAATTCTTATATTGAAAACTTAATAATATTATAACATGCAAAGTATGAATTCATAAGAGGATTACACTTATTCAGTATATCCACTGCCCAATAATCAAGAGAAGGTCCTTAGTATGTAACTAAATACAGCTATTTCTTCCTGTATTAAGAAACGAGTTTCTTAATACACAAGGAAGCAAACTTTTCCTCTCTAACTCGCTTCTCCTAACACAGATTTCGTTAGAAAAGCTCTCAAATACGTCAAACGTTTCCACTTACCCCCCATCAATACATTTTTGTTTTCCATATTAAGTATCTTTACACAAACGAAGTATCTAACTTTCCATATTATTATTATTATTGTCATTATTATAGGTAAACAATTCATAAAAATCAATCTGAGTTCACATTTAAATGTCTATAGTTACGTAAATTATCTAATCGCGCTCACAAGAATGAAACGAAGACTTTAGAATCGAAAAACCGTTTTATTACAAAGTAGAAAATGCCTTAATTATATATATATATATATATATATATATATATATATATATATATATATATATATATATATATATATATATATATATAGGTAGTCTCCGTGGCAAAATGGTAGCGTCTGCGACTCTGAGGCGACAGGTCGA
>JAXCGZ010000155.1:92500-120000 GCA_037179515.1 Halocaridina rubra
GTGGTGTTATCAACCATAAAATTATCACCTGTTGTACCCCCCCCCCCCCACACGCACACAAGCATGCACGGACAAGCCCCCTTTTGGAATCCACACTTGAAAAAGCACATAGCTAAGCTTGAAAAAGTCAAAGACATGCCACGAAACTGGTGCCAGAAATACGCAATCTCAGTTATGATGAGAGCCTGAGGGAATTAGACTTACTATCACTCGAAGCTAGAAGATTGAGGGGGGATATGGTGACAGTCTTTAAATTCCTTCATGGTTATGATAGAGTGGATAGGGATCGATATTTTGATATGGCTGGCTCTAGAACTAGAGGTCATAGTTTGAAGCTTCGTAAGAAAACTTCTTTGCAGGATGTAAGGAAATACTTTTTCAGTGTATGAGTAGTTGATAATTGGAATTCGCTAAGCGAGGAGGTAGTTAATGCTATCTCAATCCAGTTTTAAGGACAGGTATGATAAGTATCACTAAGTATAAAATGGAACCGATCAGGAGACGGGAAGATACGAGCTTTGGGCTCTTTCCCGTAAACATGTATATGTAATTAGGTAATTACATATACACGAGTATATGCACATAGTCTAATACAACGGAGTTTGGTTCTGACAGATGCGTTGCAAGTCGGATCATTAAACCAATGGAGAAATGGTAAATAGGGACCATAGTGTAGTAAACACAATATAATTTTTAGGTCATATTGCCGAATCTTTTTTTAAGCATTATAGCACACATTTATTCACTTCTTATGAAAATAACCTATATATAAAATACTTTTTTTTAAATATATTGCTATACTGTAATAAAAAAAAATATAAAGCATGCTTTCCCATGTACAAGTTACCTCAGGTCTTTATTCCCGAGTTCTCTATATTCTCTCTCTCTCATTGAGACTACTTCATGGTCAACTTTCGTAGGTTTTGTCATTCTTTTATTCCTTAAAACATGATTTATAATTTTTATTAATAATGTTAATATTGTATTGTATTATTATCATTAGCAATTATTATTATTATTAATCTTATTATCATTATTATTACTATTATTACTCTGTACGGTAAAATTACAGTATTTATTTTTACTCACACAACTATATCAAGTATGATTAATTGCCATACTTCTCTCTGTCTCACAGATGCACACCCATATCAAATGCATTATTGTAATTAATAATAAAATAGTACTGTATTTCAACTATTATTATTATTATTACTATCATTTTTATTATACAGTTTTGTATATTTCTAATTTACCCAGCAATATACTGTTATGACATAAAAAATCATTGCTGCAAAGTTGGGTTGTCATAAGTCACGCACACTATAAATTGGATACCCCTATATTATGCTGTACTGCATAGTATATTTTTAATTTACCCACCAATGGCCTGAACATTGCCACAATAGAGTCAGGTCATCATAAGTCGAGCACTTTGTGAGTCAATACCTCTTTGTGTGTGAGTGTGCTATATGGCACAGCTATAGGGAATCATACTGCAGACACTGTTTGGCAGACGCGGCAAATATTATTGAAAATGTGAAAAGCTACTCATACCGCTCTAAGAATTTTCTGTGAATTCTAAGTATTCCACATATCAAAATGTAAAAAAACCAACATGGTGATATCTGCGCTGTACTTTGCTGGGCGAATCAAAAGAACAAAAAAGAATCTAGCTCAAAGAAGGATCTTTAGAGTGTCCACAATTGGAATCTGCAAACAAAAAATGCCTACAAATTAATACTGTATTATGACCATCGAAATTGGACATGTCAGCCAAATTTTACATAGTTTCTTAGCAGGTGGTCTATGGTGGTCATCTTTTGAATTTTTTACTATCTAACTTTATTTACTGTAAAGGGGCCAGTATCCTGGCCATATTTGCACTTATCTGTGGGTCTATGGATCCTTCTCTTTAGCTTAATGTGATGAAACTGGATGGTCAGAGACATCCGGAGTGGTAATAATGGCCAATCAAATCACAACACTCTGCAGGAAAGAAACCTGGTCAATGGACTTATTATATCCAAGAGTCAAGGGACATATTTCTTTCTTTCAAGTATTTTACAGTATTTCAATAGATCTACAGATCAGTGTGACTTTCCTTATTCTACAATAATAATAATAAATAATAATAATAATAATAATAATAATAATAATAATAATAATAATAATAATAATAATAATAACTGAAAAACTTCACTACCGTTGTTTTAATATCAAGATGTTGACTTTAAACACATTTTTGAAACAAACCAAATATGACATCTGTTTACAAACCTATCTTTTTATATAGGGAATGTTCAATGTAACATGCAGGGGAGACTGGAAGCTCACACGACGACTGAGACTACTGCTAATTTTAGTAATTACGGCACTGATGGTGCCACCACCTATTACTGGAGTGCCTAAGAGAGTTGCTAACAGAATGATACCCAGCTGGTGGTCTATTGGTAAGCTAAAACATATACTGTAGTAAAACAAATTACATTAATATCAATTGCTTATACTTTGAGGAAGCATATTCGGACTTTAACTTGATTTTTACTAAAGCAAGTGCCAATACAGTACTTAATGTACATATACATTTGTACATTAGATACTATGTATATGTACATTTGATACTGTATAGGCACTTGCTTTAGTATCTAATGTAAAGTGTACTAAAAATTTCATTTATTAAAAAAAATAACCTCCATGTAATAATCTGCTCATATAACCTATATCCTAGCCTTTTGGCTTGAAATACTAAACTGAGTTTGATATAACATAAGAAAATATGGACAGCAAATTAGTCTACACAGCCATTTTGATAAAAGTTTCAAATTCAAACTGAACAATTTACCAAGAAGAAAGTTTCAGTAACATAAGGGGTACCTAAACAAAGAAAGGGAGATGTTTTACAATGTAACCATTACAAAATACGGTGCATATAGCATTAATGGTTACAGTGGAGTAAAAATCAAACCAATTCTTACTAAGTAACCGATATTTGGCAAAATGAACCAAGTTTTAAAAATGCCATTAAAACATTAATGATACACAATAGTACTTTCTGTAGTGGGTGATATATTTTATCACTACTTTTTAAAGATATCTGAATGAATGCTCCATTTGCAGCCAGGCAGATCTGCTCCTCTAGTGATGACTGCGAAGCTGATGAATGCTGTACTAGGCCTATGCTCTCTCTAAATTTCTATTGTATGCCCATGAGAAAACGTGGACAAGTTTGTAACCCTTCACCTCTACTTTTAAACGAAAAAGAGGAGGTAAATATGACAATAAATTTACATTAGACTCTAATGTTCAGTAAGTAATAGTAGCCTACATGGATAAGCGAAATTCATGCAGTTCTCAGGATTTGCTCTTAATAAAATGATCTTTGTAAATATGTTATTGTACTTAATAAAACTAAAGGTTGTTTTAGGAATATAGTGGCTTGCCTTCATGCCTTATCACCAATTCATAACAATAAAATATTGATGGTAACGGTCATTTTACAAGTCAGAATATTGTGAACACAAAGATTATGTTATAGCCTAAATTCCTAAATTTTTCTAAAAGGCTGGATCTTGTAATTATTCATATTTTCAAAGGCAGTTATAAGCCAACCTAGCTTGACAATATACGAGGTTAATTAACATTACCTGAGGATCCGGAAGTTACTAGTCTAACAAGATCCAAAAAGTTAAATTCACATCCCCAAAACATTGACAGCCACACCGTCGGTAATAAAATATCGGATTCTATTATATATATTTTTTTTCAGCTGTACTTCAACGACTGTCCTTGCCAACCTCAGTTTTCCTGTGCCCTGATAAACAAAGAGGTGCATGCCAGCTGCGTTGACCCACACGAGTTGGAAGTAGACTTCCGTCGGTATGTTACTAACCTGACACCAGTAAGTAATTTCCTAAATCGAGGAATTCCCGCAGCAAGGAAGTCTAACCTAGAAGGATCCATTCTAAGCCCAAAATAAGAAGACGAAATGATTACACGGGGTCAACAAGGCCCATGGAACGATTTTCGAAGATCACCATCTTCAGGATGTACACCCCCCAACCTCATTTATCTTGGGGTTAGCTAAGCCAAGATAAATCTGCAACATTTCATATGAATACATTGTAAATTAATACATACTATAATATTAAAGATTTTTCATTTTAGTTGTAACATCCCATTTTCTGCTACACCTTTCAGAAACAAAACACACTTTGGGATTTATTTACCACACCGCTTACTCTAGGTCGTTAATAGTATTCAACGAATATCAACTTCCGTTATCTTTGTACTTTTGTCGCACTAATATACATTTCTTGACACCTGTTTGGAGCTATCCAAAGTCCGTGACATCCCTCCCTCATCACAGTCTCTACCCAACTGATTAGGTTAGAGCAGTGGTGTCATAATCAAATCCAACTTTGAAGAAATTGCTAGACTAGGCTTCGAAATCGCTTAGATGAGTAAATCTGTATTTTTCTAGCTAGACTGATCTTTTAAAAAGCCTCAGCAGGGCGTATTTCGGATTTTTTTTCCAGCTAAACTTCCAATAACTTGGCTAGATCTAGCGAAACTTTACACCACTGCCGTGAATAGAGTATTGGTGTTCGGCTCACATCCCTCCCATGTGCAAGCTTACCTAATGACAATTATAAACCAATTTTACCCTATTTCGTTGATTTTTAATTAAACATTTTTGCAATTTTTACGAAAAAAATAACTTTTGTGAATAAGCTTACATTTTTAGCTTTGATTCTGACAGAACAATATACTTCAATTTTTGGAATGGATAGGATTGACGTATAGGTTCCGGCATGAAAAAAAAAAAATTGTTCTTTTCACGTTTATTGGTGATATATAATATACTTCTTTTGTACTGACATATATTAGTTTTTAACTGGATTTACAAGTAAATTAAGATATTCCTATAAAAAAACACTTTCCTTCGCTTTCGAAAAATTACATCAATACATTATTTTAACATCATAAAAAACATATAGTGAGAACGAATTCCTTAAGTATTTAAAGATACTAAATTAGCCGACATCAATTTTACGTAAACTTGACAAGGGGGTCAACATTTTTGACAATAAAAATAGCGGAGTTACATTAACTGCTTTCACACATCAATTAGGTTCGGAAGATGACATTTTCAAATTAGAAAATCTAATTATTACCTTCACAGTTACAGTACATTTAATTACCACAGGGGATATAACATTATAAAAATTGTAAGAATAATTAATACTTTCAGGCATCCTCAGTCTACACATTCATTTTATATTACTTGCAGCATTTTATACCCTTCAAGGCAACGGGGTAACGAAGTGTTGCCTCTATTAATGCCTCCGCTCAAGACTGATTAAAAAATATCTAAATACTGCACCATATTCCACCTTATTAGAGTATGTAACAATATCATCTTATGGGAGACAAAACAAAAATATATAAAGAATTATTATCAAAATCTGGAATGAAGTCATTGCCAAGTATCGCCCTTTTTTCTTTTCTTAGCAGACAAACGTCAATACATGTCAGATAATTAAAGCAAAGGCAGCGGTCGGATTCAGTAAGGAATATGCAGACATTCACATGGCTGCAATGCACCTGAGAGCAGTGTTACCTGACTAACATAGCTACGCTAATGTCCTTATATAAGGAAAATTTGAAATATCAGGGATGTTACTTTACATGGTAACATTGCCAATTTATATGAGTTATCTGTAAATATCATAATAGAGAATATTCTACTTATGTGCAGGATGTGGCTAAAACCATATTTTGTAATAATGTTTTGGCATCAGTGCTACTTAGGCTCACTCACAGGTGTGAATGTTTTTCACAGGTGTTGAATAAATCCGTCCGACCCGTATAATGTGAAAAACTTCTATATTCTATACACAAGCTAGAATAAGATGCAAAGGAAGACATATGAAAGACTTATCAATCTAATATTTTTCATGCTTTAGTTTTATTGAAAAAAGATTATTTGGTTAAACTCTTACAATCCAATTTCCTTTTTTTAATATAGAAAACTTTCCAAACTACTGGCCAATTAGGAAACATGCGAACAAATATTTATAATGAACACAATAAAAATGATTATATTTTTCATTAAAAGAAAACAATCAGGAAGAAAATGTATGAACACTAGCATCGCCTTTACTGCCTTCATAACCCTCTAATTGTATCAATTAATATTAGCTTACTGAAAGATAAACTTACTAATATGTTTATGAAAAAAATATGACTAATATCTTAGACATCTGATAGCAATCACAGAGAATATCTCTTGGCGAAAAATGTTTGGTGTTACACCATATTTTTTCTCTGCTTCCAGCTATTTCGTTTCAATCGGCATCGGAAGATCATTTCGTAGTTATGACTTTTTTTTACACACATTTACTTTTTCATCATAAAAACCCAAATGCCATTGGTAAATGCAACTATCATAGACTAGATTATGGTACAAGATAAGAGTTTTAAAACCTATATACTTCATATATACATTCATATAGTGGAAATGCAAAGAAAAATGTACAATGGAGCAGTCTCTTATAATTTTCACCGTCTCTCACTGAATATTGGAAGCTTGGGCATCGCAATACCTTTACCAGTTCACCCTCTCTAAAGAAATCTTAAGTTATAAGATCTCTCTAGGGTCACTTCCATCGTGTTCAAACCAGGTTACAACTTTTTGCCCTTAGCTTCTAGAAATCACAAGAGTGAGTCTCGACTGACAATTAATAGCACACTTGACTTTAAATTACATTTTAACATATTTTATAGCCTGGGTTAATCAGTGTTATTTATATCACCTTACATTCTGCAATCCAATGCTCCTTCTCTATTCAAACAATACTGCTTTTTTTCTTGTACATACTGTTTTCTTCTAAGACAATGGAGCACACACTCACTATTTCATTAAACTGGATGGCTCGTTTGTACTTACATTCCAGACAAAACTACAAACAAGAACCAAAACAATAAAATTATTATATTAGTAAAATAAACTGTGGAATGGCAGCCATTATCTTTATGTAACTTCCATAATTGTTCATATACAACCAGACAATTAACAACGGCATAGCTTTAAATAATATACCTCTCTTGGATCCGGTAGCAAGGTTATCACTTTTCCGAGCAGGGAGAGAGGTCTGGCGTCTCCAGTTCTTACCAGGCTTTGTAATATGCGAATTTTTACAATGAAATTAAACGGAGAAGCCGAACACATAGTTGCTTACTTCAGACTTACAAAAAATGCATCTTTAGGTAAGGTTACGGCTATATTTACTAGAAACAAATATATTACATTACCAAACTCACGTCTATTGTATAATTATGGCATATACTGTACACGTAAAGCCGCAACACTATGTTAGCGACATAACTGCCAAATTGGAGAAATTTCGTCACCACATTGTCTCTAGCCTTAAGAACCTAATCCTTTCGCGACCATATTCTTTCTCAAAATTCAAGGAAGCTCTACATAAACATATACAACATTTATAATATATCTTGTTGGCCATATGAAATTATAATTATTGTACAATGAATAAGGTATTATTTTATATACAAGAGTAATGAAAAAACTACTATTGGTAATACTGCATTTCTATTCATGTTTAAACATGTTTATATGAAATGCAGTGTGAATGGGTCAAAACTGGGTAATAAGATTAACTAAACAGATTTCAAGTTGAAAATGATTAGTAATGGTGAAGCTAATAATAATCTGGATCACAGATGTAGTAGTAGCAGTATTAGTATTAGTAATGGTATTAGTAGTAGTAATAGCAGGTGTAGTAATGGTAGTAGCAGCAGTGGTAATAGAAGTCGTAGTAGGAAGGGAGTGGGCATAGCAAATATGATAATTATTCAAACATCGTTATCGGAAATAGACAAGTAAAATCATTACATATGATAAAAATGCTCACATTAAACACAGATGCGTTCATCTAATCATGTAAACATACACACAGACAAAATGAAAAAATCTTGCAGTTCCCATTCATGTACAGAAAAATACTCTTTGGCAGCACAAGAGAGAATAATGACGTAAAAATGGCAAATGAAAGAAAAATGTGCAAAGACTGATAAAAACAGAAAAAAGGGAATACAGAATGTGGTGCATAAGAAAAGAAAAATCAAGGAGGTAGATAAGAAAAGAAAGAGACGATAGATACGATAAGAATGGAAATGAGGCAAAAAGCGACTATGACATGGTTTAGTAGGATAAGGGGAATAAGACAGATGGGAGCACAATGAAAAAAAAATAATGAGAGAAAAGGGATGAAACTATCTTAAGAGACAAAACAATGAAAGGCAAACTAGAAGCTTAAATCTCTTTAGTTATTAGAACCATCATTTGAACCCTTCATATTTACATATGTCTTTTATCTCAACTCAAACCACCTAGCTTAAAAATATTCTAATACAATGAGGAAACAGTTATAAAGAGGGAAACCAATGGGCAAAAATATGGACACGGCTATTTTTTTTTTAATTTGGACACGACTTTTTATAGAACATTTGCTTGTGTTCCAAAAACGTTGTAGTGTTGTATAGAAAAATGTTCCTTCACTTATCTCACAAAAAAACGTTGAATCATTTTCACCATTCTTCTCCTGTTGTAAGTTTTTTTTTAAATTCAAAACTGAGTTCATAAACATAAAGAAAGAGAGGTTGGCTTCACCATAGTCATTATTCGTTGAAACAATACAGAGGGGCCGGTTATAAGTGTATGCATGTATTAGGTACGTATGCATCCTCGCACTGTTATTTCTAATATCTTTATATATCATAGTGTTGGATTATGTACAAAATAATATATTTGTAAGTTAGTTGTGCAAAACTACCACCCTCTATTGTGTACAAATCATACATGCGAACCAGCGTCTGAAAGTCTTAATTAGGGTTTAGAGCGAAGCCATCGGGAAAGGAAAGATGACTTTGAAGATGGTGGTGGTACACATTGGCCACTTTCAATCCCTCCTCGCCACTGCATATGAGTGTCTGTGGCGCTGTTGGTGGGCAGAGGCTGTGGATGAAGAGGACTCAGAGGCAGGAGAGGCAGAAGAAGATTTTCCTGATTCTTGGCGGAGGAGGCCGAGGCGATGGCGGTAATGGTGGTGCTGGTGGTGGCGCCGTCACTTGATCTTGTGGCCGAGGTTGTTGCAGAGACAGAAGGCAAACACCAGCAGCAACACCTGGGTAGCCCCCACCCCAATACCGATACCCATGAGTAAGTTTGTATGGTCTTCCACCCACCCCATCAGTCGACCGTAGCAACCCTGTGAGTGTTGGTAAAAAAAAAAAAAAAACATTATTATCACATTTCATACAGAATTAAATATGACAGTGTATATCTATCTGTGCGTGTGTACATAACTGTGTGTATTCAGTACCACATAAAAAACTCATTCGAATGTGGTGCCCTAAAATTTACCACAAAAGTTATCAACACCAAGATAGAATCATACCATCCAAGTTACAACACATTTATAATTATTCCTCTAATGACACTTTCTCCATTGTTTCATTTACAAACTAATCACATATCAATGTATGTTAAGTTTTACTTGCATTATATGTAAATTTAAAAATTTGAATAAAGGTATAAATTTAATACAGTGTTAGTATTGCATAATATACTACGATTTGATAAAATCATCTATTCCCAATCATGACTCTCTCTCTCTCTCTCTTTTTCTCTCTGTGAAATTTTATATGATATACAGGCGAAATGAACTTGTGCATATTCAAGTCATATACAGTATACCTGATAAACAGCCGATCATCTCTGTGGGCAGATATGGAAAATCATATTAAAAAGAATATATAATCTTAAAATAGCCTCATATTAACACAGGTGCAGAGACTTAAACTCTCTGAGGTCATCTCTCAAGTACAGTTCAGAGAGTGTTCTTATTGATGTTATATTTATTTCTAAATGTTACTAGCATTTTTACAGTACTGGTAATATTATGATATATATATATATATATATATATATATATATATATATATATATATATATATATATATATATATATATATATATATATATATATATATATATATATATATATATGCATTAGAAAGTCCAGCTTTGAAAGGATTTGGTTACAATAGCAATTTACAAAGTTATTATACAGTAAATATACATAAAGTATATACAATACTGAAATTGGTTGGGTCACTGAAATATGTATTCAGCTTCTCAAAATATATATATTTTTTTGCCTTATGGATTTAGTTAAGAATATGGTCCAATGTTTACAAAAGCATTTTGTATGGCACTGAATGGTCAATATAAATACGTGACATTCAAAATACTGATGATAGAGAAGTCAAATATTTTTTCAGTCTAAATATTATTCTTTTTTTTATTATTTAGTAAATAATTTTGAGAGACTGAACCTACATGAAGGAAATTCACCATAAACCGGTATAAGAAGCTTATCCCACAATTTATAGGTCGAGCGCCTATTGGCTGAGAAATGATCTCTATCAGAATGTAGACAATCAAAACCCCACCAGTAAATTCGAGGGCGTGTCTCTATATACCATGCTATGGTGAACAGCTTGCAAATAATAAAAAACTTACTCTAATTCATTAAGAAAACGCTCCTCACTGCTCATAATGTAACGAGTTCGTTTCACACGGGAAAGAAGGATAATTAGATTAATCTAAAGCATTTAAAAAGATGAGGAACATGACATGCGATTAAACACAAAAACTAATAATTGAATGCGAATTATATATATATATATATATATATATATATATATATATATATATATATATATATATATATATATATATATATATATATATATATACTGTATATAATGAAATTAAGCATAAAAATCTAGCTAAAGAAAAAAGTAGTAGTTTATTACTGAGCCTTGACTCTAGTTACTGCTAATCGGACTTCTAATACGTTGTTTAAAAGGCAACAAAGAAATACGTAAATAAACGTGCAAAGTATTTTTGATTTGGTTAAATGTAGGTATGGACAGTTGGTTTACAGTTTGACAATAAATTACCGCCCACTACTATAATACAATCCTGGAGACTGGGTGTAGCTATTTTATATTACAAACTATTGTCGATTTACCAAACGAGGACACTAAAAATAAGCTTATACCAATTAGGCCTTGATCTATTCAGTACAAAAATTATGTTTGTACAAATACATGTGAAAATTTCTCGAGTTTATAAATATATGAAGAGCTGAGACAATTTTATTTCCACTTATAGCCACAAGTTTTTAAATTTTAGGTCCTCGTTTGGGTAAATGCACCAGTATATTAATAAAGAATTTGAAAACGTTTGTTCCATGCTCTAAAAAGCTTAGTAATGTAATTTTCATAACGTAATGAACGTTTGGTAAGAGTTGCATGCCTAATAAGGCAAGAAGGGGCTACAGCTATCATTACTGCCTCTAAGAATGAAACATGCCAATACGTAATATGTAAGGGTTTCAACCAATGCATCTTTGAAATATAAGAAACAATAGCATTCACAGATCCATGCCTTAAAAACCAACAGGAACACAAAAGAAAACCCTTACCTTCACACTTTTATGAAAATGAAATTCTACACCAAAAGAAATGCAATTTTTTCATAGAACCAAGAAAGATAGCGGGGGTGTTGAATTTAATAGACACACCCAGCATTTTATCCAGATAAAAACAAATGTTTCAATCACGATACAAAACCCAGATATTACGTTAATTTGATATTATAGAAATTCAGGAACATATGTATAACTGAACAAGGGTATACAAAGGGACGAGCTCACTGCAGATATAAAATGTTGATATGTAGTGTGATATATCTACTAAGATTAATTATATAGTTCCTATACACAAATATATTCAATGATGAAGCAATTAGAAAAAGAATATGTGGAGGAAGTCGTTACATGACGAAACCTAACAAAATAATTCTTGACGTTCAAGGGTGTGCTATAAGAAATGACGTTAAGAAACTTGCTAAACTATTTACAGTTTTATGAATGCATATGATGTATGAAAATAAATGTCCATTCTCCACATCTCCTTTCTTATACTTAATGAATTTTCTCATGTCTGTTGAACGTCAATTTTATGTCACACAGTGATTAGAATATCGCAGTTGAGGAAAGGGTCAAAAACAAAAACTTCTGAGATGTTTTAAATACTTAAATCAGATAAAGAATCTAGAAAAACGAGGGTACGAAGAAAGAAACGATAAATATATCTCACTCTTGGTATGATTATTCATACATAATATACGAAATCAGATTATACTGTCCCAAAAATCTGCCAATTGTTGTGGTGTTTCAACGGAGTTTGTAAAATTTTACGATATATTTTCTTTTGAAAAATTAGCGTCATACAACAAAAGAGGCAAACAGAATAAATAGGTTGAATTACAATTTACGTGAAAATAACGTATTGAAATATCGAGAAGTTTTCTTAAGCAAAATTACAGCGTGATTCTACAAAAGTGCATATATATTTAACACGATAATTTTTGTAAAACGTTGCAGATTAATGCAGCTGTGACTTTAATTTCTAGGTTGCGTAACAGTGAATATTTCATGTCTTTAGAATCATTATTGTGAATGTAACCCACTAAATTATTTAATAAATGCAATATACGTGCAGTAATACATATTTTGCCGGTTAGAAAAAAGAATGACTAGCTCGTATAGATACAGTGAACACTATAGAGTGCAGCTGTAGACCTGCTGATGCCATGAGCCAATGCATAATCGAGATTTAAAGGTGATTTATCATATCACAGACACGCCAAACAGTCTGCAGTCTGGTGACACAAGTTCAAATGTACTTTACAAGCTAAAAGTTCTTTCAAAACTGATAAAACTATTTTAAGGAGTAGATACACGGGCGAATAACATCAGGGAAAGTAGAGGTGATACTAGGTATTGATGGGCCTGTATATCTTTCTGACCTGGGACTTTTGTAGGAATAATTTAAGGATTTCTGAAGAAGGAAATAATATTAAATGTGGTGTAAATGATTGTATCCCTATTTCTAGATCTGATAACAGCCAACGGGGTCTATGGTCCAGCCTTTCGTTGTGCACATTAGCCAACAAGTGCTAAGAAGAGTAGGCAACAAATATTGCGAAAACTTTACATAGCAATCGATACTCAGTACCATATATATTCCCCAGGATAATAACTAGTGCGTTATTTAAATATTCTTGGAATGAAAAAGGGACTTTTTTCCTGATTAAAATTTACGGTGCTGAAGAACAAGACTGACTGGCGTTATGTTCCACCCCAACGCTGCAGCAGTCAGTCAGTCGATCAGGCAGGCAGGCAGACACGCAGATTTGCAGGCAGTCATGTCGTGCCAACAATGAGAACAAAATCAAGGTAACAGCAACAACAAAGCATGCTTAAATTGACCCAACCTTTTGCCTCCCCTTACTTGAGAGCTTTGCCTATAGCTCTACACAGGTAAAATGAAAGTGTGATGAGGATTAGCTGCAGTGTTCCCAAACCAATGGCAACAGACAGCATAGTAGGCAGATAGTAGAATGTGTTCTCTTGTAACCTGCCCAGGCAACCCTGAAATAGCAGACCATCACCGTCTTTCCTCTCTTCTTTTCTCCTTCTCTTTCACACAATAAAGCTAGATGAAAGCACTGTTACCATATCATGAATTAGAAATTCATATAAAAGACCACAGTACTTCATTTGTAATATATTATAGAATAAAAGAAAACATTTCATCTGCGTCTTTGCAAGATCTTTTCAACAAAAGAGATCCTGATAAGAATGATAAGCAAAATGTCTGTTTTTTATGAAATATTATGTTATATTACTGTGGACTTTTATTTATAGTAAGCCATATACGACATAACCAAGAACCGAGAAACTTAATCACTTGTATCATGTTCATTTAAGTACTTAAGAACATTTGTAACATATAGGAAATATATTATTAGTCCATCACCCTGTTTTCTATCTCTGTTTTTTTAAGAGTCAAAAGTAAGATATTAGTTATTAATAGTAGATAAGAACACCTGAAATAAGATGAAAATATAACAGAACACTGATATTTTAGTTCTGACAAACATTATATTTAGTAACCAAGCACAAAGGAATTTGTTAATCTATTGCTGTGACTGTTATCATTTCAGTTACTTAGTAATACCTCCAAAGGTTGATAGTATATTGAAAAAGATATTAGATGGCTGAAACAGTTCCTCCACCTGAAACTTTTTATTAATAGCAATAACACTAATAAAATAGAAAAAGTAAACATGGAAACCCAAGAAAATATACGAGAGCATCGTTAAAAAAAAAGAACAAGTGGAAGAGGAGGAGGCGGAGGCAGCAGCTTCTAAAATTCCGCTCATTACAAGCGGTCGAAGCGTTCATTTACTGCATAACATTGGACAATTTCACTAGGCAACGGTCGGAACTTTGATAAATCAGATATCGATCTCATTCACGAGTACAGTACGCACGTTACTTGTAGGCCCTTCTTCGCCCACTCTGTATCCCAAAAGTCTATATGCTTTCATCCCTTTCTACCTCCCCTATCCCTTTGGCTTTCCTGTACTGTTTCCAGGAACTTACGGGTGAGGGAACAAGAAATGCTAAATATAAAACTTAGTTTATATTCGTTTTACTATCAGAAGTTCTTTATAAGAATATACGGCACCCTTCATCTTGAATATAAAAATTGACATATATAGCAAAATATTATTCAATACCTTCAACAAGAATAAAAAGGCATTAAAAACCATACTCTCAGCATAGCCATCTGATAGCAATAATAGTTAATTTTCTCATTTTTTTATACATGAACACAAGCCTACTTGAACACATATACAATATTCCATGTAACTGTCAATTTTGGGGAAGAAGAGCGATCCAGAATCGTAAGGGTCTACGTTGCTTTCAAGAATAATAAGCAATTACAAGTTAATAAGTGAATTGAAAAATATGCGCACTGAGAGACTAATTTCATAACCAAAAAGTTTTTTTTTAAAGATTTAGAAATCAGAACTTTGAATTTCTTCTTAAACTCTGCATACAGTATAATGGAAATTAGAAAGTTCTTGAAAGGAAATTGAGATCAGTGGCTATATTTTGAAGACGAGTTCACTTTTAATATTAAATTTGATATCCTTATTTTCATCACTGTCAGCTAATCATGCTTGATTTTGAACTCAAACATAACTTGCTCATCTCTCTTCCATGAGTGAATACGAGTTGAGTATTTTCAGTATCAATATATATATTTATTCACTCGTTATACAGAAGGGTAGAACTGTTTTAATTTAAAAGACATCGAATAACCGGTCATAATTGTATTTCTGGATATAGCATTTGGCACAGAGTCATAGTTTCATATTAAGATTTTTTTTATTTCCTTTTCTTTCAAACACAAAATAATCAAATGACAGAAGCTAGTGTCTTAAGACTCATATGAACATTTCCCTAGAATTTAATTACAATTCATTTGATGACAATGATTTTTAATATATTTTAACTTTTTGGCAGCTAAATATCCGTCTTTAGTGCTGTGCCTTTCAAAAGGGGCTGTAACGCAAAGTAGTTCTTTCCCTTAATATCCTTATGAAATCTATATGAAATCAAATAGCAGTTCAGTGATCAATTAAATATACATTTGACTGCTACCCTGCTCTCATATAAAAGCTAATATATCATACAATAAAATGTGCTTTTATTAGCAACAGCATATTGCAGGAAATTTATATATGATCTAAAGATCATTATTCTTAGAATTCCACTTCATTATCAAAATGCCTGATACCCAAAATATCCTATATCTTGGGAATTTATACTGTACAATTTCTAATAATGTAAAATCCATATATGATAAACAGTTCTATATAATACATAAATATGTCATCCTATAAGAAAGGATTCTCACTGAATGCGAAATAAAGACGAAATGCTGTCCAAAATACAGATTAATTTGAAGAGAGTAAAACCATTAATCAAGATTCAGACCAAGAAAATTAGTAACTACGACAAAGAAAATCGTTATATTAATTTATATCAGTATAAAAAGTTTTCCAAACGCTGTATGATCGTAGTAAATTAAATATAAAGGAAAAACAGGAAATGTGACTTACGGTAAGGTAATAAGAATTCTCATAAGTAGGATTAGTAACACAGGAAGCATCTAAAGGATTGAACTTCTTAGGATCCCCTTGTAGGATACAGCAGGCAATGGGCATCACTATCTCGTCCGATTTATTCGTCTGCCACAACGTCGCGTGTTCGAAGTCCGTGTAGTTGTTCACCCCACAGCATTTCAACTGTAACAAAAGATTCGTGATAATTTTTCATTTCTTTTATTTGATGGTGACCTAGGATTGATACATATATCCCTATCATCATGCTTAAGGTCAGGGTGCACTTGAATCTATCATTAGCCCCTCGATTTCATTTGTGTACTCATTATACATATTGTGATGGCATGGGTTAGGCGACGACAGACACTACTATTGTCATATCCTCACTCTCAACATGACTAAGAGCAAATATCACTTCCTTTGCCATAAAATGAAGGAAGGCTAGCATTCAGGGTCTTGAGCTGCACGGGTCTTGAATACATCAAAGCCACTAAAGCCAATACAAAATACACGGTTTGAACTGTTGAAAGAGGAGGTGATATTCATTCTAGCCATAGCTAGAGAAGGAGTCCATTATAGAGTTCCAGTGTGAAAAAATATATGACTTTTGAAATAACTTCACAAATGTATCGACACGAGTTATGGTGATTTTAGACAATAATAATAATAATAATAATAATAATAATAATAATAATAATAATAATAATAATAATAGTGATGATGATGATGTTAATCATGACAAAATTGTAACAGATCATTATCATTACTCATAATGAAGTTCTCTTACCTCAGCCATAAGAGCATTCCAAGACACAGTCATGGAATTAGCTGTGGACTGCGTGGAATAATATTTCTTCAGAGTGAGTTTTAAGAAGTTCTGGAGTTCCTCTTCCGTCTGAAATATATACAAATTTATTGGCAAATGATAGCAAATTTAATAACAATTACAACAAAAGTAATAATAATAATAATAGTAATAATAATAATAATAATAATAACAATAATAATAATAATAATAATAACAAAAATAATAAAAAACATAATAATAATAATAATAATGTTTGTTTTGCCGTTTGAGTCACTATTAATCCGTATTCGAATAAAGGTGGCCACAGACAAGTTGCAGCTGGGGAACTAAGGCTGCATGCCCTTCCCAACAACCCGCGGCGGGTTTGAACACGGGTTTGTTACTTCCCGAGTCGAGCACTCTAACCATGAAGCTACCGCGGTCCCCTTTTAGGTCTTGTGAGTCAGGCTATTATATTACGAACCTTTACAAAAATCCAGCTGTCATAACCATATAAAATGACACTACCAAGACCTGCAAAGCTGAGTGCCAGTAGACACTGAAAGATTATAAAGCAGATACAAATTTGTTCCGATTTTACGTCACGGACTCCCATTTCTACCAAGGGCTAAGCAGATACAAACTAATTCTTATTTGTCAGTTCTCAAATTGACAACTAGAAGACTAGATACATTGTAATACAGATCTCGTGAATGGACCTTATCTATTTCCTCTTGTCTTATTCTATAAAATATTTCCTCGCAGTTACCAGAGCAATGACAGCTCGAATTTTTTCTTTGGCTACGTGAAAATCAATCTCGTTGTTCTTTCTTCTTAAATTATGCACGAGTGATTATCTAGGACCATTAATTGTTATGCAGTCTTGCTAACATAAACTTCAATATTCTGCAGTTATCACCCAATCCCTGATCTGTGAAAAAAAATTACGAACTCTCTTTTCATGTGTGGAATGATCAATTTTATTTTATTTCGTTTGAATTTGAATAAATCAAAGAAACATTCTGGTTTAACTATGTCTGCTTTCTTATTCCTACTCATTCCTTATTTCAAGTACATACCAGACAATACCAGGAATCAAGTGCAACATATTAATATATTGCAGAAAAAGAACATAGAGGTTTACATCTCAAAAACGGTAAATAAGATTCTCTGCTCGAACGGAATTAGCTTGTATGCCTTTAATTTGCCTTTAATTCCTTCTTGTGAAGAACCAAAAGACTACCATTTTTCTTTTGCTTACAACTTTACCTCATAAATATTCTTCCAGTGTTCCACAATTCATCCTTCTCTCGCTAAATAAATAAAAGGCTAATCATAAAATTATTAATTAATGATTAACACTTTAGAAAAAATTTATTCCTTTACCTCTGCTTTGTAGACAGCAGCCAATGCTCCTCCAGTGACTTCAAGTAGGAAGATGATGATAATAGTGAGGCCATACTATAAAAAGAACACGTGGTTAGCACATGGAACACTAATTGCATAAGAGATAAAAGAAGTATGTAAAGACTGACTGAGCTAAATTTCGTTGACTGAGAGTTAAACACTTCTTAGATTAAGTATCACGATCTAAGAGCTACAAGATATTTATATAGAAAATTCCTATTTTAAAAAAAAATATTCATTATTATAAAATTATTTGAATTTAATACAAGACAATTATTTTTTCATATGAAAGTATTATATGCAGCATCTTTTACAATATAAGTATTACCATAGAATATCATAAAGTAAACACAAGTAAATGAGATTGCATTTCATATCTATATAAAGTGTTTGCAATGATCATTTCACAAACTGGGTCACAATATAGCACCTGGATGACATTGCGAAGTTCGAATCCCGATCAAGGGCAAAAATATGTTTCATATATATATACATATAATATATATATATATATATATATATATATATATATATATATATATATATATATATATATATATGTATATATGTATAATAATATATATATATGTATATATATATATATATATATATATATATATATATATATATATATATATATATATATATATATATATATATATATACCGATCAGGAGACGGGAAGTCACGAGCTTGGGGCGCTTTCCCGTGAGCACAATCAGGTAATCACACCCACACACACACACAAACACATACACACACACACAACAGCTTCCCATCAGAAAAAGTTCTCATCCCGAAAGAACCTCGAAAGAAAGAAATCACTTACAATAGTTAGCAAGACTCGAGATTCCAAAACAGCGCCACAGCATCCGAGGAATCCTATACAGAAGACAAGACCACCAGCAACTATGAGTATATAAGCTCCATGTTCCATCACAGACGGCTGGTTAAATTCCTGAAGACTGTCATTCTCTGACACCCTCGTCAGGATCAGGAATGAGGTGTTGTCCACAGCCAACCAAATGCTCAAGGCTAGCACTGTGCCACCAGCGGCCTGCGAAAAGAGAGATCGTATTAGTGGAAAAGGAAATATTTGGTTAGAGATGATAATATGGTGTCTAATAATAATAATAATAATAATAATAATAATAACAATGGCTACGATCCCCCTTCTAAGGAGAGTGGCCGAGTCAAAGAACACATTTACCAAGCGCCAATTCACCCATATCACTCTTCGTATTGGTTATGTATATATAAAATATTAACAGAATTTGCAATTAAGAATAAAATATAGTGTAATAATTGATTGATGGCAAAAGAGCACTCTGCGATTATTAATTTAGAGAAATATATTGTTTTACATGAATTAATAGCAGAAGAGCACTCTGCGATTATTGATTAAGAGTAATATTTGTAATAATATTTTTCAATAGCCCTCGTTGAGTGCTATCATCTAAGTTAAATTTTCACTTTTCCAAAGTACCACTGCAGACAATATGAATCAGATATAGAATAAAAATTTTCAGGTTAGAGTAATAAGTAGGTTTTTTCCGGTTTTACGTCACGGACTCCCTATTCTACCAATGGCTAGGACGGATGCCTTCATGAGAAGGACTTGTTTTGGCAGATGTAATCGTTACCCTGAGTGCATGCCCTTGCTAACCTCAGACCGTGATGAGTAATAAGTAGCTACATATACATATACATGCATGCATATGTAGCTATATACACATATAGCTCCTTAGGAAAAAAGGGTCACCACAATTCCCCTCTTCCAACAATTCACCAATTGGGTCACCCACAGGAAAAGTGGACATATGTCGTTTGTCGATTTATGTCACTATTACATCTCCATTCGAATGAGGCTGGGCACAGATAGGTTGGAGCTGAGGCATTAAGGCTGGATGTCCATTCCTAACGCCCCGCGGTGGAATCGAACACAGGGTTGTCATTCCAGAGTCAAGTGGTCTACTCACCGAGCTACCGCGGTCCCCGTAAGTGGATAAAGAATAATAATTATTATCATTACAGTAATGGTGACCACCGCAACGTAGTGGCAGAATGCTCAAATCGTGAGGCGAGAGGTTCGAGTCAAAGGCGAGGCGATAGGATGGACATCCAGCTTTAATTCCCCAGCTTCAATCCGTCTGAGCATTCCCAAATGAAGACTAATACTGACACAAAAAACGCTAAAATTATGACAACAATAATAATAACAATAACGCTAGAATTCTTTCATAATGAATATAAATGGAAAAATATAACAAGCTTTCAACTGGAATGCAATATTAAAAAAAAAAAAAAAAAAAATTTAACATTTCTAGAGCAAATTTCATTTTACAATTGAAAACAGAGTTCAACTGTATCAAAAATGCCGATTGTGAATAGCTGTTATTGAACAGGGACAGAGAGCAAAATAATATTCCAATATTCCCGTTGGAATTTATTCTCGGAACGTAATGATAATATCAACTGTAAAAGGACAGTATAGAATACCAGGAATATTCGGGTCTCTCCGATTGTCGACCGCCATTTCATTTCACTAAAGAATTTCTTATTATATATATATATATATATATATATATATATATATATTATATATATATATATATATATATATATATATATATATATATATATATATATATATATATATATATATATATATATAAAACCTAATCTAACCCAACCAAACCATACCAAATCATACCAAGCCAAACCTAACCTAATTCTTAAGATAACATAAAATGGCTGTCGATATCCGGGGAAAAAGTACCGAAAATTCAGTACTTTGAGTAGTTCCACGCCGTTGTTTGCATCGATAATAATTTAAAAGATCAGTGTATATTAATCCTGAAATATTTACTTGAATATCACAATAAAAACTGCTTAGTTTCTATTGTATGTTGGTCGCAACTTGCAATATCGTTCCTGGAATCGATTCCTCCTGAAGTAAGACAAGAATACCTCCTCCGTGTTTCCCTGCGTGTCGTTAAAGCTGACTAAATGGGGCGGAGTGAAGGAACTGGAAATCTCTTCTTTGCATATGTCAAGTTTTTTTTTTCCTTTACTCAGCCAACCCCAATATAAGGAGGATTATGGCCTTTGTATGTAGGTATCGGTACAGTAATCAATACCGGTGCTTGGCGGTGGTTTTGGTATCGGGAATATCCTAACGAAAAGATTTAAACCGATACGGTACTGTGTCACAGGTGTGGCAAAAACTGTTCTGACGTCAGCAGATAAATTTATAATAAGTTAATATTATCGGTCAAAATCCTTGATCGCGAATGATTAACAATTTACTACATTCACTAAGATTTTTGTACAAAATTCAACTGATTCAGCCTCGTGCTATATATATATATATATATATATATATATATATATATATATATATATATATATATATATATATATATATATATATATATATATATATATATATATATATATTAACTTTGAACTCTGGTTAACAGTTCTACGAAGCTTGAACAGTACTTGATAAGTTGTTACCAGAGTACAAAAGTGTACTGAAAAAGTAAAAAAAAAAAAGTTGGGAAAATAAATGGGAATAGAAAATGACGGATACAATGAAACCAAAGCTGCGATAGTTTAGACATTTCATTTTCTGTTTTTCACTGCAAATAACCATATCATTATATCTAAAAATTACTATTTAATAGGCATAGTATTTCTCCTCCTCCTCCTTTTTCAATTTTCTTTTTATTCTTCTTTTCAGCTACTACTACTACTACTACTGCTGCTGCTAAAATTATTCTGAATAGAAAATGGTCTGAACAGAAAGAGGTCCGAACGATATATAGTCAAAAATTATATGAGGAATATGATCAAAGGAAAAAATATCTGCTCCACCAACCTTAACAAGGTTCTTGGGGGCAAAAGATTTTCCATGGAAAAAAACACACCACACACACACACACACACACACACACCACACACACCACTTAAGATCAAAAAGTACACAGAAATAAATAATAATAAAAGTGGAAGAAAGACTACAGGAAACAAGACCAAAAAGTGTGAGGAAATAAGAGGAATAAAGAAAAAAATATATAGAATATGAGAGAACAGACTCTAGAGTCGAAAAAAAAACCTATTAAAGGATATATAGGTGGATGGTCTGGGAGGCAAAGAATAGAAAATGGAAGTTATTAAATTTATAAGAAACGCGTAAGAGGAAAAAGTATGATGAAGAATGATAAAAAAAAATTATGGAGATGTAAAAAAAGGCAGGAGAGGTACGAGAGAATGAAAGTAATAGAAAACTGAGAACAATAAAGGACGCGAAAAGGAAAAAAAAATGGCGGTAAAATAGAAAAAAAGAAAAAAAAAGAATTATGGTGAAGGAAAACTGTGAGGGAAAAGCAAATAAAAGCAGTATATGAAGAGAGAGAGAGAGAGAGAGAGAGAGAGAGAGAGAGAGAGAGAGAGAGAGAGAGAGAGAGAGAGAGAGAGAGAGAGAGAGAGAGAGAGAGAGAGAGAGATTCATCACAAGAACTCATACTGAAACTCCAATTAGGTGTGTATCCTTTGAACTACGTTTACACTACTAACAATAATTCGAAACCTTGCATCAGCTCAATCCATGTGGAAAACACTGGCTGGAAAGAGTACTCTTTAGACTTCATGTCTAGATTTCATAAACCGTAATTATTGCATTCTCTCTTCTCTACTTAAATTCAATACTGGAGTTGTAATTAAATGTCTTCATTGTATTTAAGAAGTATGTTTACTTGTAATCTCATATTATGAAATATGGTCCCAGAGTACACCATGACATTATAACGGTAAAAAGTATTAAGATACGACAACTTCCGGGTTGAATGAAAACACATGTGTTTACAGCAGACACGTGGTGCAAACACATGTGCTGACACATGTTTACAAAGCTCTCATGAGGTTAACAGCCTTTGTTCACTGGATCATTAGAGGATTCAATGAAAATAGCTAAAAGCCAATGAAAGAAGATTCAGAAGTTTAAGAAGGTACAAATAAATTTTGGTTAAGTAGAATTTGATGATGAATTTTTACAATAATAATGGAATAATGCCCGTATTGCAATACTATTGGGCCATTTTATAGATTTTTTTCTCTATTTTCTCTTTTTCAGTTTCCTCACCAAATTGCTTCCCCTGCTGGAGCCATCTTGATTACAGGTTTTGACTCAATCCAATTGGGCTTCTTGCAAGGCTGATAACAATAATAGCAATAATAATAATAATAATAATAATAATAATAATTATAATAATAATAATAATAGCATCAACAGCACCAACAATAATAGTAATAGTAATAACAACAACAACAATAATAATAATAAAATAATAATAATAATAATAATAGCATCAACAGCACCAACAATAATAGTAATAGTAATAATAATAATAATAATAAATAATAATAATAATAATAATAATAATAATAATAATAATAATAAACAAATCAATAAATAAATACATATATAAATAAGAGTGAAGTGTGGGGTGGACATATTTGCTCTCATGAACACCTGATATTAGGAAGATATAGGCCCAAACTAGTAATTTCACACAACTAATGACATACTCACGAAGGGTGCTAATTTAACATGGTCTACCAGTGCAATGGGGACGCAACTAACCTTTCATTCTTTCCACTCCCCCCCCCCTCTAAAAGAAAAACCTCTGATGAAGAGAAGTTGTACGAACCATCGTGAAAATCTGAACTCGGGACCAATACTGAGACCATGCGCTCCATCTACTGAGCTACTCTTAAGAATAAGGGTGGACACCAATATCACTAAATATGGTATATTAAATATGGTATATGGGTTACAGTTTACTAAATCCACATGCCATTCCAGTGCAATTGAGTTAAATATTCCGCAAAATCGTATCCAAATGTTCAGGTTTTACGTCACGGACTCCCTTTTCTAACAAGGACTAGGACGATTGCCTTCTTGCGAAGGACTTGTTTTGGCAGACGTAATCGTTACCATGAGTGCATGCCCTTGCTAACCTCAGACCGTGACGGGGCGCGAACCCTCGACCTGCCTCCTCAAAGTCGCGGACGCTACCGCTTGAGCCACGGTGACTACAATAATAATAATAATAATAATAATAATAATAATAATAATAATAATAATAATAATAATAATAATAACAAAAATAGCAATAATAATGATGAAATTTTTATTATTATTATTATTATTATTATTATTATTATTATTATCATTATTATCATCATCATTACTATCACCATTATAATTATTATTATTACTATTATTATTATTATTATTATTTATATTATTAGTATTATCATCAACACATTAACTTTACATCGAATGCAATATATTATTATGAATATAGTGTATATGTCCTCAAGCCCAACTAGAAGAGTAGTCTACTGATCAGCTGCAGGGAATTTACAACTTCCGAATAGGGATAGAGTAGGAATGATTATTGTCATAAGTATTTCCGTTCGCAAAAGTAAGGAAACGTATTAGTTTAGGTGCATCTTGAAGCTAAACATTATTATTATTATTATTATTATTATTATTATTATTATTATTATTATTATTATTATTATTATTATATTTTCTTTAAAAAAAAAGACAATTCCATATGTGAACTAATAACTTAAGAGATATAACTACTTTTGGTCAGTATTCGAATCTATGGCACAATGACAATCTATCAGTATACACAGGGAACTACTGACTGGTAAGGTGGTTTGCTGCAGTCAGCAACTCCTAATATACACTATTCGAATGTCAGTATGCTGTAGGCTCGAATCCTGATCAAGGGTAGTTATCTCTCTCTCTCATCCTGCCATATTTCTAAGTTTTCATTTTGTTAACTCTTCTTTCAGCCTGTCCTTTTCTTATTGTTTATCATTCTATTATTTCTGCCTTGTTCTTAAGTTGCTACTTTTTCTATTTCTCAATGTTTTCATGGTGCCTGGGCCTGATGAGGGGAATTTTCTTTGCCCGTCCTGGTGTCACACTCATAAAATAGAATCCTTTTACTGAACTTATAAATGTATTAAGAGTGATATAGAATGACCAATTATAGTAGTCACCGTGGCTAAAGCGGTAGCGTCCGCGACTTTGAGGCGGCAGGTCGAGGGTTCGCGCCCCGTCACGATCTGAGGTTAGCAAGGGCATGCAGCCAGGGTAACGATTACATCTGTTAAAACAAGTCCTTCGCAAGAAGGCAACTGTCCTAGCCCTTGGTAGAAAAGGGAGTCCGTGACGTAAAACCGGAACAAACATAGAAAGACCAATTATAGCATTATCGATACATAAAGAAGGTAACTTCCTTCGAATAGAATATCGAATCAATATTAACTACAAATTCTGGAGAATAGTAACTTAAAGTTAGCAAATATTAGAAATCAATGTAATTAACTTTGTATTAATAGGAACTAGAAAATGGCAGGTCGTTTTTTTTTTTTTAATGTTGTGCAAAACATTATCTAGATGCCTTAATGACAAAAGAATCTGTAAAACCTCAAAAATTTCAGTGTTACTGGACCCTCTTGGCAGCTGATCAACGCATGGTTCCAACCCAGAATGTCCCGATTTATCTTACGGATATGAAGATGTTATGACATACCTCGTGTGATCGTGCACGTCATAACAGGCAAAGAAGCGAGCGCATAAAGATATAAGTAAGTTTACAGCTTGAAATGCATTTTCACGAACCCACGTTCTGTCAAGAAATATAAAATAACAAGATCTGGAGCTCCTGACGAATTGGAATCTGGAATTTCTTTAAGTCCTAATTCTCCGGCTGTTACCATAGGTTAGGTTAGGTTATTTTTATATTAAGTTGCTTAAATAATTTAATAATTTGAGTAAAATCATGTCCCATGAGTTATTAAATCATGAGCCCACGTAACAGTCCCAACGTTATGACTCCTAATGGATGGTACTTACTGTGGACTTATGACGAAATATGAAGTACCGAAGTACAGTTACAAAAGTACTTTCCAGCTCATAATCATTATGTGTAGAAAATAGAAGCAGCTGATAACAAACAAGCTACTTACTCTTTCAATCCAGACATATATATACTGTATTTTAAAAGTAATTTGCTACGAGCCAATGCATCACTAGTGATGTGTTTACTACAGTTCAACAGCCTCAGGCTCTTTAGTCAATTCTCTGGATAGAGATTTATGCTTATTGAAAGAGAAACATAGTAAAATATATATATATATATATATATATATATATATATATATATATATATATATATATATATATAATAATAATAATAATAATAATAATAATAATGATAATAACTGCATACAAAATAATATCTAATACATATGGAAACGTTTTCTTTCATGATTTCAAGCATTAGTAATAAATACTAGGGCTAAACAGAATCCTAATAAACCCTTCATAAAATCCTAAAAAATAAACTTTCGCAATTTAAAAAAAAAAAAATAATAATATCCAGAATCAATGCAACATGTTTTCCTCCATAAGTGGAAATAAACAAGTAAAGAAAAAATTATAAATCAAGCAGAATAACAAACAAGTGCAAGAGACGAGGGAAAAAATAAAGTAACCTTAGAATTCTAATCACAAATATGTAAAGTCCCTAAAATATATTTATTTATTACAGACTACATGAACGACAAAATAAAAAAAATCTTTTTAAAGCTCTACTGCTCTCAATATATATATATATATATATATATATATATATATATATATATATATATATATATATATATATATATATATATATATATATAACTACATGTAATACTTACAAAGAAAATGAAGTTGAAGAAACATAAAAGATATTTCGCAAACACCGTCCCACAATTGAGCGCCATCTTGCTGTAAAGAGAGAAATACCAGAGTTAATATTGTAAAAAAAAAAATACAACATACGAACCAAATCTAATATATATATATATATATATATATATATATATATATATATATATATATATATATATATATATATATATATATATATATATATATATATATAATATATATATATATGCGCGTATGTATGCAGTGATGTGACATGTATGTATGTATGTATGTATGTATGTATGTATATATGTATGTATTTATTTCCTGGACTGTATGGTATCGCTTACAGAAAAAAATGCCATCCAAAAAGGTACCTTG
>JAXCGZ010000156.1:2500-12500 GCA_037179515.1 Halocaridina rubra
ATTATTTCAATCAATACTATATCTACATATTCTCTCTAAAACAGAATCAAGCTTTTTTCAACATAAAATAGATTCTTTAATATAGACTGAAGCTCGAATTCATGGAGTTACTGTTTCGCAGTTCGCCTCAAACATCTAAATGCTTACATAAGGAGTATGTTGAGTTGTCAGGACATGCTTGCGTCACAAGAACTCCACGACTCTCTTCTTCTGATATCTAGGTAGATGTTCTGGAATATTTTTTTTTATTTTTTTTTAAGTTTTTATCTCTACTTTTTTATTTTCTTCTTTTTCTTCCTTTTTTTAGTTTTGCCTATTTATTTTTTATGGATTTCGTGTCCATTATTATTTTGTTTTTGTTTTTTCTCTTTTTCACGGTTTGCTTTTTATTCCATGGTTTATATTTATTCTATAGTTTTATTTTTTATTACTAAGTTTTTTCTTTCTTTTTAGATTCACAAAAAAATTGCTTTTTATGCAGCATCCAATGTATTTATAAAATTTCAATCCAGCCACATGTTTCAAAGTTTCAAGTTTCTTCACATTTTACGAAGTTCATGACTTCAGTATTGCAGACGACCTCTTGGCATTCGGGTTTCCTTAAGTGCCAAAATCTTTGTGTCTTCTGTTCAACATTCATTACTTTTAAGTAAAGTAATTACTGCCATTACTGTCAAAGTACATTGCCTTAAAAATATTTGCTGTCGCTTAAGGGGATATATATTGAATTATTTTTTTTAATTGGGGAAGAGTATTTTATTGATGGTTCATGTGTAAGAAGCAGCCGCGTAAAATAATGAAAACTTTTGGTAATTCCTTCGAACTTATTGTCCCCCTAGATAATTGTTACATTCCACCCAATAAGAGTTACTCGAATTTATGTCGTTCCTTTGTTCTTATGCTGCGAATGGTCATTTTATGGAGTCTTCTATATATAAGTGCGGGCTTTTGAGTGTGTATGCACGTGTATGTGTGTGTATGTGTGTATGAATGTTTGTGCGTGTGGGCGAGTTCTAGAGGTCGGGTTCTGGAAATTTTTATGGAAATTTTTAAATAAATGCGCTCTCTATTACAGAATTGAGAGAGAGAGAGAGAGAGAGAGAGAGAGAGAGAGAGAGAGAGAGAGAGAGAGAAGAGAGAGAGAGAGAGAGAGAGAGAGAGAAGAGAAGAGAGAGAGAGAGAGAGAGAGAGGGAGAGAGAGAGAGAGAGAGAGAGCATCTTCAGAAAAAAATTTACACCTTAAAAAAAATTAAAATGAAAGAGAATATAACTTCCATGAGTTGATTTCCATAAATGAATCGTAAATTTTCTCTTAGATTTCTCTTTTTGAAAGAGAGAGAGAGAGAGAGAGAGAGAGAGAGAGAGAGAGAGAGAGAGAGAGAGAGAGAGAGAGAGAGAGAGAGAGAGAGAGAGAGAGAGAGAGCTGAACTATTCGTGCTTTGATCTAGTAAGTGAGAGAGAGAGAGAGAGAGAGAGAGAGAGAGAGAGAGAGAGAGAGAGAGAGAGGAGAGAGAGAGAGAGAGAGAGAGAGAGACACACACACACGCACACACACAGAGAGCTGAACTATTCTCGCTTTAATCTGGTGCATATTTGTTCGTGATGGCTGAGAAATATGGAGTTCTCAGCTTCACTTATAAAAATCTAAGAGAAAATTTAGTTGGTCGTATTTTGTGCATTATTACTGCACATTTCCCGACCATAAGCATCTTATATTCTCTGTTCACTATTCGGAGGAGGTATGATGCTGAAAATGATCGAGTCTATAGTCATCATTATTCTTTATTCATCGTCATTATTACTGGACATCATCATTATCATTATATAAGTTTGGATATATGTAAGAAAATCTTTGATATCTTGAGAAATCAATTGGATCTGTTCACATACCTGCGTCTATGAAGAAAATGGGGCAATTTAATGATGAGAAAACAATAAGAAATATATATTTGGTCTTTTATTGTTTCTAACTTTTATTTCCCTGTGTGCATAAACTCCTCCTATGCGGATTTTAAGGGCAAATTAGAGCGTCCCTTCTCCCATAGGCTCCTCCCACATTTGAGCTGAAAATGAATGAGGGTCCAATTTTCCACCCACACTTGAACTGAACGTAGATGGGAAATGTCCATCAGGTATACATTCCTCCAACTCATATCTTGAAAGTGAATAAGAGCAGCCATTTCACAGAAGGCCTACCCACCTTTGAAATAAAAGTAAATGAAATCCATCTCTCACGAAGAAACCCCTCCCACACTTACGTTGAAATCGAATGAGAGTTCCTTTATCATTTAAGCTCCTCCTCCATACGAACTGGCAACGAATTAGAGCAATTCTCCTTCCCTTCCCTTTCGAAGTCCACCAATGAGATACAGAGAAAGGTAGAGCTTAAGTATAAGCAGATATGAATGTCAATATAATCCATTTTAATTCTATCGAAACGTCTGGAAAAAGTACCTCCATATGTTTCTTCATGAATAATAATTCTGTTTACATACATAAACGAAACTCTTATTAAAAATAAATTACTTATTGAGCAACACAGGAGTAGAGATAAAAACTACACCGTAACTCATTCTTTGATTGCCTATAACATTTCCTCTATCCACAATTCTATTATCTATATCTCCTACGTGTATCGAAGAGCCTTATCAGCTATTTTGGAGCAATAATGACCAGATGTTGCGAGCCTTAGGAGCAGATTATCTTAGTATGATAACTGCCAAAGTGCCTCGTTAGTTCTGCATCATAACCAGGTCTTCTCATACCACTTTTACCAAATGCAAGTATTGGCAAATGCTTTTTTTCTGTTGAAATACAGATGCTCTCACTGGAGCCATATTACACCCACAAATTATTCTATATTATGTCTCTGCAACTATACCTTGGCAGAAGATTAAATAGATAAGTGATATAATGAAATCAATTAAAATAAATTTACAAGTTATAAGTATATATATATATATATATATATATATATATATATATATATATATATATATATATATATATATACACACCCACAAAATAGCAATGAAAGTGAAAGTAAGTATACATATGATATGGGAGTTACATTTAAATAAAGACAGGTAATGAGAGGTGACAAAGACATGTGCCGAACTAATTAGTATTAACCCATTTTCCTTTACATAGATAGTTTTATTACTCATTAATTAATGCCAACACACTTTCCCTTAAGTGTTCTTCTGTCTCATGCGAAGTGGAGAAATATTTGCTTTCCTCTCTCTTTCTTTATTACTTTCTTATTTTTCTTATTCTGTTGACATTTTACTTTTCCAGAGAGAGAGAGAGAGAGAGAGAGAGAGAGAGAGAGAGAGAGAGAGAGAGAGAGAGAGAGAGAGAGAGAGAGAGAGAGAGAGAGAGAGAGAAACTCATTTTTTCAAATGTATTTCCAAAATCCAATATCTACTGCAGCTATCCCCACAAAATCGAAGGTTTATGGACCAATAGTTTTTGTGTTTTACTGACTGCATTCAGGCGATCTGCATATAAAAGCGAGAATTTCTTTGCCATTAGCTCAGTGACCCCAGACGGGCTCGAGCGAGAGGATTATGCTATACGTGACTGTTTGAATGTATGTTATTTGCTATTCTGTGATTCTGTTGGTTATAAAAGTGACTAAAATTGTAATATTCAAGTGTCCAAAGTCAGTGGAGCTGCTGTTGAGACAGCGATTTAGTTATGAATTTATGAAGCTTTTGACTAGAGTCCTTTATTGTGTCGAAATTTGTGTTCAATATATGGTATGGCATTCCTTAGCTTCCTCCATCTCTTACTGTTGATCTGGTTTTACGTCACGGACTCCTTTTTCTAGTAAGGGCTAGGACGGTGCTTCCTTTTTGAAGGACTGGTTTTGGCATTGTGCGACCGATACCCTGAGGGAATACCCTTTCTAACTTCAGATCGTTGTGGGTCTTGACCCGACAACCTGACTAACCAAAATCGCGCTAGCTACCACCCAGCCATACTAGCCACTCCATCTTTTACTGTGATGGGGGTGAAACGCTTCGTTGCCGTCAATGTTCTTAAAAGAAATAGGAATAGGAATGTGTAAAAAAATTCCCGGTTCACGACTTCGACCGTAACTCAATAATAAATACATTTGAGTTCATCCCTCTTTGGGAAGGCCTTTACGACGCGTAAATTCCCACTTCTTAATCTAAACTTTCAATAACTCTTCAAGAAATAACCTCTACAAACTCAGCCTCGGTCGACTTTTTTTTTTTTTTTTGGGGGGGGGCCTCTTCTACATCTACTGACAGCGACTTATGAAGCTCGTTAGAAGATTCTGTCTTCCACACCCCTCCCACCCACCCACCCCCTCTTTCTAGCCAAATAGAGAACGTCCTGTCTCCTATATCCCGTGTTATTGCTTTAACCTAAAAGATTTTAGTCTTCGTAGGATGTTTAAGAGGATTATGAATATTTACAAATTCATAATCTTATAAACTCATATTGCATTGTGCAGTATTTGTTCCATAGCATTATATTATTTTTTTTTTATATAAATATGCATGAAATAGTGTAAGGTAATAGTATAATCACAGTTCTTACGAGGGTTTCATTAAGGCAGTAACGAATGTAACAAAAATGCATTTATTGTGGGAAACAGGACAAAGTTATATCTACCTAAGTATGTATTCGTGAAGGACATACCTTCTCCTAGTAGAATTAAGATCGGGCTACCTCGAATGCACCATGAGGTATGTGTTATCTGTGTATCTATGTAACTTTGTGTAATTATAAAGAAGACCGAATTATCCTTGTAAATTTTATAGATATATAGATAAGAATAATACCACAGATTTTCCTGTACTTTCTGCATACGAAGATTCATTATACAGAATGATCTTGCGTTCTACCTTAAGAATGCTCAAGATTACTCAAGGATTATTTAAACAATGAAATGCATTCTGATCCTTTATCAACTACGATATATCTTTAAGTATTATCTCTTGTGCTCTCTTTTGAGATTATCAGAGATTTTAACTAGAGGCTACTTAAAAATAGATTTAACCATCATCTATGCTTACTAAAAATGTCGATACATTTTCTTATCACTACTCAACTTGATAAACCAGCAATTTTTCTTGTTGTTTTCACTCTTCGTCTTGATAAAGCGACACGTTCTTCTTTTCATTCTTTATCTCGATTAATCAACACTTTTTTTATTGTTTTCACTCTTTTACTTGATAATACAACATTTTTACAATTATTTTCACACTTCATTTTAATACAGCAACACATTCTCTTGGTATTTTCACTTTTTATTTTGATTCAATAGCACTTTCTCTTGGTGTTTTCACTCTTCACAGTGATAAAGCGACATTTTCCTCTTGACGACAAATGCCTTTGAGAGATGACGACACCTTTAGAAACGCAATACTATGTAATCAATGAATAATTGTTTTTGTTCCTACAAACACCCGAGGGATGGATAGAATCATCTGTTAACTTGACAAAATTAAAGATATTTACTGTACTTTTACATATAAATGACACAAGAATATGCAATTTACATTTACACAAAGAGCAGTGACAGAAAAAATTACACAAAACGGAAGAACGCAAAACTATTACATTTATTCTTACATAAAATTCAAGTACTCAAATATCGACCTTGTGGCCACTCCGTATAAATCGGAAACTACTCAAAATGAGTCATAAGAACATAAGAAGAACATAAGAATAGAGGACACTGCAACATGCCTACTGGCACACACGAGGCAGCTCCATTTTTGAATTGTATTTTCAGCATGTCTAACCTATTCTATTCTACTCTACTTATTTATTCTATTTTTCTTTTTATGATTTTTCTAATAAGCACTAACCTATTCATACCCACCCTACCTCTGTCATATGTCTATCTAATCTACATTTGAAGGTGTCTAAGGTATTGGCATTTACTATCCTACTAGGAAGCTTGTTCCATGCATCAGCTACTCTATTACCAAACCAATTTTTACCAATTTCCCTTCTGAACCTAAATTTATCAAGCTTAAATCCATTATTACGAGTTCTGGTTTGATCATGAATTTTTAAAACTTTATTAATATCCCCCTTGTTAATCTCTTTAAACCATTTATACACTTCAATCATATCCCCCCTAACTCTTCGCCTCTCTAGAGAATGTAGATTAAGTATTTTTAATCTGTCCTCATATGGTAGATTTCTGATATTGTGTATCATCTTGGTCATTCTTCGCTGCATTCTCTCCAAGGATTCAATTTCCATCCTATAATAGGGTGACCAGAATTGCACAGCATAATCTAAATGGGGCCTAACTAATGCAAGATAAAGCTGCAAAATAACTTTTTCCGTCCTATTGCTAACACTTCTTGAGATAAATCCTAAAATTCTGTTTGCTTTATTTCTGACTGCTGTGCATTGCTCTCTTGGCTTAAGATTACTACTCACAAGAACTCCCAAATCCCTTTCACACTGAGAACTCATGATTTCATGGTTATTTAGCTTATAACTAGTATTGTCTTTTATAGTACCCATTTTAACTACTTTACATTTTTCAACATTAAATTCCATTTGCCATTTGTCCGACCATTCAGATAATCTATTTAGATCTTCCTGTAAAGCATGAATGTCTTCTTTTCCATTTCTAATTCTACCTATTTTAGTGTCGTCTGCGAATTTACTTAGGTTACTACTGATATCAGAATCCAGATCATTTAGATATACGATGAATAATAGGGGACCCAGTACCGAGCCTTGTGGTACCCCGCTAGTAAGTGAGCCCCACTCCGATTTCTCTCCATTTATGCAAACCCTCTGTTTTCTATCTTTTAACCATTGTTTGATCCATTTGAGAACAGCTCCTCCTATACCATGAGCTTCCAGCTTTTCAACTAATCTTTTGTGAGGAACTCTATCAAAAGCTTTGCTAAAACCTAGATATATTGTATCATATTCTTTGCCACAATCTACTGCCTCGTAAACTTCTGAATAAAAAGACAGTAAGTTTGTAAGGCACGAAAAACCCTTAAGAAACCCGTGTTGTGAAAGTTTTATCAGTCTGTGTAATTCTAGATGTGCCCTTATTTTATTTGCAATTATGGATTCTAGAATCTTACCCACTGTTGACGTTAAACTTACCGGCCTATAATTATTCTTTTTAACTCGTTCTCCTTTTTTAAATATTGGTACCACATCTGCCAATTTCCACTCCATGGGTACCGATCCTAATTTTATTGAATTATTAAATAATGCAGTTAGTGGACAACTAAGCTCTTCCTTGCATTCCTTTAATATTCTAGCATATATTCCATCAGGTCCCGGAGATTTATGAGCCTTTAATTTATCTATTTCTTTTATTACCTCCTCTCTCGTAATATTTATTGAACTAAGTATATTATCGGGACTGTCTCTGTAAATGGAATCTACTTCCGGAATATTTTCCAAGTTTTCATTGGTAAATACAGATAAGAAATAATCATTTAAACATGTACACATCACTTTATCGTCATCCGTGATATGGCCATTGGCTACTTCAATTGGTCCGACTTTTTCCTTAAATTTTGTTTGATAATGTTGACAAAACCCTTTAGGATTTTCTTTAGCTTCTCCTGCTATTCTAACTTCGTATTATCTTTTCGACTCTCTAACTATCTTTTTAACTTCCCTGTTTAACTGTATATATTGCTGCCTCACCTGCTCTACACCTCTTTTTAGTTTCCTGTATATTCCTCTTTTAATACCTATAAGATTCTTTATTCTATTGTTCATCCATTTAGGGTCATTATTTCTTGATCTGCAATGTTTCATGGGAATATAGTCTCTCTGACTATTCTTAAGAGTCATGACAAAATTGTTATATTCTTCATCCAAATTTATATTAACTGACGGACTGCTGTTCTTTCCTGTGAGAGAATTTAATGTATTGATCTTATCTTGTGATAATCCTTGGCATGTGGTACTCAATTTTCGGGGTAATCTGCTACCTGCGACCTGACCTGCTGGATTAACTACCCACATTTGTACCCCAGAAATCCCTTCCCATACCTCATTAGATAATTTAGTTTTTAAGCCCTCAAAATCTCCTGCTCTAAAGTTTGGAACAATATTCTTGTTTTCCTTTCTAGTTTCCTTGAATATTATGTTAAATCTAATGGAATCATGGTCACTGTTGCCCAATGGTTCACCAACTTCTAAATTTGTAACCATATTCTCTCTATTACTAAGAACTAAATCTAGTATATTCACCCCCGTGTTGCTTCAAGTACATGCTGAGAAAGGAAATTGTCTTCTACTACTTCCAAAAACTCCTTAGAGCTACTATCACCTGTTATGGTTTCCCAGTTAATATTTCTAAAATTAAAATCGCCTACAATGCAAACTCTATTTGACCTGGTCACTTTAGAAATTTCATCGTATATAACTTGCGACTTTATATTATCTAGATCAGGTGGTCTGTAGACTACTCCTACAACTAGACTTTCTATATTATTTTTAATTTCAACCCATAAGGTTTCTGAATTTAGATTTGTCTTAATTCCAGACTTAATGCAGCTTCTGAGGCTATCTTTAATATACATAATTACCCCTCCCCCTCTTCTATCGGCACTGCGATCAGCATTATAAAGTTTATATCCTGTAATTATGTACTCAGCTTTAAGGTGTTTGCTTTCTAAATTAATCCAACTTTCACTAATGCATATTATATCCGGTCTCTCACTACATACTATGGCTCTCAGTTCTTCTATCTTGTTACCTAAACTACGGCTATTTGTATAATATACTTTTAAACTTTCTCTAGGTTTACCCTTCTTGTGGCTATTCTTTTTGTTAATATTTGTTCTATGTAACAAATGGTTATTATCCTTAGACTCCCAGTTATTTGACCCACTATTTACTGAACCCTTACTGACTAATTTCTCTGCACAAGTATTATTCATTTCATTATTTGTATCTAACAAAACCCCCCTACCTCTCTGTCTATCATACCAGCCAATACCGAGACACCTGAATTAGAAAGATGCCCTCCATCCCTTGCATACATATGCTTACGACTAGTGAAGTGATCCCACCCGTCTATAAAACCTATATTATTCTCCCGACAGAAGACTTCCATCCTAGCATTTACTCCTATAGCTCGAGACAACCACTCTGAACTTTGGCTAAGCCTAGGGAGAATACCACACATCACAGGAACTGCACCCCTTTTCCTGATCTTATCCAGGGCTTGTCTATACAACCTAATCAGCTCTTCACTTCTACCATCCTGCACGTCATTTCCACCAGCTATCAAACAAACAACATCTTTTTTCTCAATCCAGCTATTTATTGACTCACCCACCTTCTTCATACCTGCTCCAGGGAAAAAATATTTTCCTCTAACTCTATGCCTGAGTTTCCTGTCTACATATCTGCATAGTGAATCCCCTACAATTACCAGAGAACGAGACTTATCCGGAGGATGGGTTACTCCGACCTTGGGAGACTTACCTAGGCTCTTGACCTGAGAGCTTTTCCCACTTCCATTTCTACGATCGCTAGTACACCTATCTGACTCTATGGGTCCTGAAGAATTACTGCCGCCACTGTCACATTCATCTCTAAGTGAACTAAATGAATTAGCAACTTGTAGTCGAAAAGTATCATTTTTCTTAAGAACCATCTTCGTTGAACCCTTATTCACAACTTTCCAGTCGTCTTCACTATTCAATTGTCCCTTCCTGGTTAACACCTCTACCTTACCTCTCAGATCCCTGTTCTCCTCTGCTAGGGATCTGACCTCCTGCCTGACTGCGGCCAACTCATTTCTTAAATTAAAAATGAGTTTGCTTGCTTCAGACGAGGACAAATCCCCAGCACAGCCACAAACAGCACCAACAACGACACCACCACCAACACCACTACCACTAACACCACCAGCACAAAAAACACCACCACTCTCCATTGTACTAAGTATGGTCAAGACTAGAGCTACTGGAAGCACGTCCTCACTGGATGAACCCAGGAACTAAACTGA
>JAXCGZ010000156.1:17500-22500 GCA_037179515.1 Halocaridina rubra
AGATAACCCACTAACAAAAAGAGATGAGCATTTTTAAGGTATTCAGTAACTAGAACAATCCGTTTTTCAATAAGATAAACATTTGGGATAATATGGCTTCGACGAGGTCTTATTGTGAATATGTGAATGCTTTAATATTTTTACTGTGAGGCGGACATTCATATTGATTCATTATATATTATCTCAACTTGTTTGGCATTTTAAAGGGACGAAAATTAAAGAATTGAATATGAGAGAGTAAAAGGAAGAATGTTCTGCACTTAAAGAGAGGGCAAGTACACGAGTAATGCTGTCAAGAAGATATATGCATAATATGACAAGGTTCCGTTTACATGTCATAAACACAGAGTGTATTTATATTCTAATACCTGCCTAAGCCACTATGACCCAGCGGTCAAGCGTGGGTTCGATTTCACCATAGAGCGATAAGAAGAGCATCAATCCTCAAACCCCCAGCTCCAACTTATATAATACTGTGTTAATCGCAATATTTGTCTTTAGAACATATAGAGAGAGTACATTCCTTCACCACTTATTGGCAGAAAATATCACCATTTTACTACTTCATCTGTGTCGTTTTAGCTTACTTATGGGTGTAAGGCTTATGACCATTGGTTATTGTCTCACAGGAAGGGAGACAGAAACGACATATTCATCACAGGATTGATTTATCCTGTTGGCCGTGAAGAATGTCAGGGGGAGAGAGAGAGAGAGAGAGAGAGAGAGAGAGAGAGAGAGAGAGAGAGAGAGAGAGAGAGAGAGAGAGAGAGAGAGAGAATGTAGGTTTTGTTTATTGGTGGTAAGAAAGGTTTATTAAGCGAAGAGGACAAATGACTTATTAAAGAATAATCGGTTATTAAATAGCTATGATTACCACCCATCTCATATAAAGACTCGCGCGACATCACGTTCAAAAATAGGGGTGTTTTCGTGCTTGAATGTCATTATATAAAATAATACAAGAACTTTTGAAGGATTTGGTTGATTTTAGAGTATGTCTACACATTGTTATATATCATAAGGTCTATTTAGCAAGGCAGAGAGAAATGCTGTTTCGATCATTTCTACGAACTGCGCCATTCACTGCGCACTGGACTACCCCGTGTTACTGGAATGGAATCTCCCTACTTGTTCCCCAACCCTGGAAATAAGTGAGTGGGAGGTGCAAAGCTGTTTGAGGCTAAGCACAGTTTGAGGATTGTTATTTAGTAAATAATAGATAAATATATAACGATATTTAAGGTAAACTTAAAATGACATGGCTCTTCAACAAGATACCTAAATCCTTAAAAGTATGCTTATCATATTAAGCTTAAGCATTAAAGATACTATATTTTTTTCGTTTTATTGTATTGTAAGTATTTTTTTTTAATTCTGCTATAGCTAACTTAAATGAAAACATTATATAAATAATGGAGGTTTTAGGCCAGTTGTTAGGGACATCTGCTAATCTTAAAGGTTCACTATGCAAACTTGATTAATGAAGTTAGGTGATGGTTTAAAGTGGACTGTCAGTATTTAATCATGAATCCATTCATTGGATGGTGATTTGGAGAAAAGTTGGTGCTTCTTAAACGCAGCCTATTCTAGCACTGCGAATAGCACCAGCGCTACTCAGCTCAGTATGTAGGAAAAAGACCAACACCCCCAGACTCTCTGTGCCGGTAATCCTTTGTCAGGCATGAGGGATGTACCAGAACCTTGGTAGTCATCATACCTGCTAAAATGATACGCAATAATAATAATAATAATAATAATAATAATAATAATAATAATAATAATAATAATAATAATAATAATAATAATAATAATAATAATATTAATAATAATAAAAATAATAATAATAATAATAATAAAAATAATAATAATAATAATAATAATAATAATAATAATAATAATAATAATAATAATAATAATAATAATAATGATAATAATAATAATAATAATAATAATAATAATAATAATAATAATAATAATAATAATAATAATAATAATAATAATAACAATAATAATAATAATAATAATAATAATAATAATAATAATAATAATAATAATAATAACAATAATAATAATAATAATAATAATAATAATAATAATAATAATAATAATAATAATAATAATAATAATAATAATAGATAATCACAGATGGGAAATCAGTGACATATATAATAGCAGAGAAAGACATCTACAGTAAAGTCATTCTTAATGATTATTTACACAGTATGAAGCTTTCGCTTTCCACTGAAAGCATTTTCAGGATAACGATAAACTCTCCTACTGCAGAGTTTACTCTTGTTGCCTCACACGAAGAGAACCCCTTTGCTCTGCCCCTCCACCGCCTGCAGGTAAGGTTGTGCTGACCTCGGGTTTTGGATGATTATCTCTTTCTCTGAGATCAACCCCCCTTGGGGGGACTATCGATTGAGCTGGGTCATCAGCATTACCCCCACCTCTAATCCCCCACCATCTAAAGGAGTCCAGCTATTTATATTATTCGTTATTCTAATAATATTTAAATCCGATTTTCCTTTTTTTCAGTATTTTCCTGAAAAGGGAAATAGGATAATATATTTAAATAAATATATGTGCAGGGGCCTTAATTTTTTTAAAATATATAAACATGCAGTTCTCATCCCCAAATTACAGAAGAGGAAAAAATTGTTTCACACTTTGGAAAGAAACCTTTAAACGCTTTTCAAATATCCCAAAAACCTTCAAGTAAAACTTTCTTACTTTCTAACTGTTCATGTTACACTAAAGACGTAAATAAAAGACAAACGTTTTAAATTGAGTTTGTCTTGTTAAAAGAAAAAAAAACAAGACTTAAGACTTCTCGCCTCAACCCCCCCCCCCAAAAAAAAAATATATTCTCCGTTTACTTTTGGGGATAAAAATAAAAATTCGCTTCCTCGTAAATATCTTCGAGCTGAGCAAAACAATTTCTTTTAGCATCTTGTCGTTTTGTGTTTTACCTTCGTAATTTGGGCAGTGAAATACAGCGTGTATGTATGTATGTATGTATGTATGTATGTATGTATGTATGTATGTATGTATGTATGTGTGTATGCATGTATGTATGTATGTATGTATATATGTATGTATGTATGTATGTATGTATGTACGTATGTATGTACGTACGTACGTAAGTACGTATGTATGTATGTATGTATGTATGTATGTATGTATGTATGTATGTATGTATGTATGTATGTATGTATGTATGTATGTATGTATGTATGTATGTATGTATGTATGTATGTATAAAATGCAATCAATATATGCATGTACTTTACGAATGAAATCAATTTAAAGACAATATCATATCAGTGGGCAAGCATAGTCATATCACAAGTAACAGATAAAAAGTGTTGTACTGATAAGCTATGTGAATACAACACCTGACTCCCAATATAGCAAAGCCCATAAAGAGGATTTCACCCTCTAAAGCACTCATAAAAACGGCTCTATGGTCATATCGAAGTAATTATCTATTTTTAAGAAACACGACTGGCAGAATTTTCCATAAGACATCATCCATCTCACCTTGTTATTTTTCAGTCCACGGTTCGTCATGTTGCCTTCAGGATTCTTGTTACTAATTCTTCCTCTCTGCGTCCCAGGAGTAAGTTTTGGCTCCTTTTTTATTTGTAAAGTGTTTATTGTATCTAGTTTCCTACGCTTGTATTTGCAACAAATATGATTTGAACTAAAGCAAATATATCTGTTTTGATGTACGCATCGCGCATGCTCACAGCATGTTGGCCACTTATTTAGCAAGTTGGTTTCATTATTTTAATATATCATTAACTAGAATTTGCTTTAGAAACATGACAGTTTTTCCATCTTTTCTAATACTCTGCATATGGCCTCAAACTCACACAATAATCTTTAAATTCAATGGATATTTAGTGTCTATTCAGGCCAAATCGTGAAATGATAAATAATAACTAAATAGAGAAATATTTTTTTTGGGGGGGTCCTAACACAGGATGCTATGTGGGCGAGGCTGTATTCAGGGCCTGGTCAGACGGGTGAAGAATTGTACACTGAGGATTATCTCGCTGAACTCTCCGTGGTTGATTTTGATGAGAAAGCAGTTTCCATCTGTGCCGAAGGAGTGTATGTAGCTGAATTATTGGTCTATTACTTACTTCCTCTTTTAGAACTATATGTCCTTGTAACTGAATCAAAATACATCAAGTTTAAGATCTACATTACCTTTGAGATGTATACAAATATTTTTAGAGTTATCTCAGCACAGCCTTACAAAGGCTGTTTCGGAATTGCCTTCATCAAAATTTATTAGACCTTTAACATCCTAACTCACTTCCGTAAAACTTGAGTAGACATTGACATCACATTTTTTTTCTTAGCTAAGATATAATAGATCCCTTTTTCATCATAAAGGGACTCGAACTCGCTTAGCAAGATACAAAATCATGCTGCCTTAACCAACCAAGCTACTACAACATAGAAAAATATGCATATCATAGCACAGCCAGTACATGCAAGCATTTTTCCCGTCATTCTTTAATTAGCTTGTTAGTTCCGAGTATCGAAAATACGTAACTTATAGTTTAAATTAATCTGTAACTTAAAATTCTGACGTACTCAATATTATTTCATGGGACAGGTGGTTGGTGTATGAGAACCACAAATACAACGGTGCTGGAATGGGCACAGTTACACCAATTGTCGCAAGTAACGAGTGCACGGACTTACCGGTAGAAACTTCCGGATTGGTAAATAACACTTTTTATCCGTTCTAGTTTTGAAGCTCATCACTGTAACAATATATGACCAAGTATCGCTATATTTCGGGTCTTAACTGGACCCCTTCTCAAGCTCACTTGTGCTCGAGAAGGAGTTCAGCCAAGAACCGAAATTTAGCGATATTTTTCTTATGCTGTTTAGTTCTTGGGCTTCCTTACTATTTGATCCTGTATGTTAACAGTTTGATCTACTTCATCATATTGAAATAAAGTCATTGATACCGCTGG